>BQNB010080232.1:11501-29993 GCA_026074375.1 Tanacetum coccineum
CACTTAAACTAGTCAACGGAAGCAAATAAAAGCGACAAATAAGCTAGTAAATCAAAATTAATTCCTAAAAATGCAACTAAATTTCTAAACCTAAATTAGGACGAAAGAAAATTTAAAGAAAAAGAAGAATATTTTTTTTGGCTTTTTAGATTTTAAAATATGAATTTTCTAAGATTTAATCTAATTAAAAGCTTAAAAATAATAAAAATGCTTAAAAATTTTATAAAAATTATACTAAGATGAGAAATTTTATAGAAATAAAAGCTCTAATTTTAACTTTTTAATTAAAGTTTAATTAAACTAATTAAAAACTAAACCTAATTATTTATTAAAATTATTAAACTAACAAAGAAACTTAACTAAGGATTAACTATGCAGGTCCTTAAAGGACTAATAATGCAAAACAAAGGACTAACTGAGAAAAACAATTAAAAGTTAAAAGTTACACTTCCTACCCTGAGGCCCAACCCGATTACAAGTTTAGTCCAATTAAGCCCAAAATAAGTTGAGTCCTAAAAAGTGCTTATTATTGAAAACTTATAAAAGCAAATTGGAGAACAAGCTGGTGTGAATAACTTTAATGAAAATACTATTAGCTGAAAACCAATAATAAGCTCAAAAACAGCTTATCAATAAGCTGTTTACAGAATGTAGGGGTTTACCCTTGGTTTTACTAAATCAGCTGTAAACTACTCAAATTAAGCTCAAATGAAAAAGAAAAAGGTGTTCTGAAAAGCTTATGATTTGCTTAAGCTGATTATGAAAAGAACTTTGAACTGAAAATAATTAAAGATAATTGAAAATGATGATGAAAGTAGTAAACTCAGGAAACAAGGCAATAAGCTCAAAAACTATATAAGCTCAAATGCTCAAAAAGCAGTTTCAGACCTTAAGCCTTTGCAAACTTAGCTAAACTACTTGTGGACTATAAATCCAAATCATAAAATCAAACAATCTAAGCTAGAAATCAAAATTTAGAAGCTAAATCTTAACTGCAACTGTTTTTGGCTTTTTGGCTGACTTTTGTCAGCAAATTTAAGCTAGGAAATAAGCAAGAAAATGAAAACTAAGCCCTAATCTATATTAAGATACATCTACTCTATAAGCTACTTGAACCTTAAAAGCTAAAACCTATGATTACCTTACTAAATTTGAAACTAAAAGTGACAGCAGGAACAACTAAGGTTCCTGCTAATGCACTTTGCAAGAGCTCAAAATCAAATATACAGGCACCCTAAAGGTTTGGTACTACACTAAACACTCTTATTGAGTGTGGACAAACACAAAACAAGCACAAACCAAGCCTTAAATGGCTTGGTTCACATTTGCACAAGCAAAGAAAGAGTGTAAATTTCCCCTGGTGCTGAAATGAACATAATAAGCCCTATTCTTTTCATTTCCAAAATCTAACCTATAAAAACTTTTTAACTATTAATTTTAAATGAAATTGAAACTAACTCAATGAAAAACTAAAGCTCACTTTGACTTAATGTAGTCAAAGAAGCTTATTCTAAACACCCCTTTAGGAATTGACAGATTTAAAAACAGCTTATGATATTAAAATCTAACAAGCTAAACCTAAGTACCAGATACTAATTAGCTTAAAACTAACTTAAATGACATAATCTAGCTACTAAGTTAAGCTAGAATGAAGATCTAAGAGATTACACTACTATTTTTGGTTTTTTATAGATTTTTATGACAGATATGAAAACTAAGATCTATGACATAATAAGCTAAAACAGATAATATAAATCACTTAATAAGCTAGATATAATGTAAATAAGCACTGATAAGCAATCACATTTAGCAAATAAGCAAACCTTAAACTAATAAGCTATTTCTTAAGCAATTGAACTAAAATTTAAGGACAAAATGAAATAGAAAGAAACTTACAAGAGGCCTAGCTGAACAAGGCTTAATTGCTCTTAGAACTTTGCTACAAGCTCTCCTAGCTTATAAATAAGCTAGGAGTAAATTCCTTGGAGATCCTTCCATTTTAGATCTCCCTTCCAAAAGCTTTTAAACCCAAATTAAGCAAAGGTAATAGGAACTTAGGCTAGTTTTACAGAGTTTAAGTATGATTAAGACCAATTTTGAGCTCAATTTCAGCTTAGAGACTGAAATAGCTGAATAATAGCTTATATGAGCTTATGAGTAGCATTTGAAAACAATTTGGCTTATTGAGAGCTTATGATTAAAAGAGATTAAGATAGATTAAAAGTAAAAACTAAATTCCATTGACTGAAAAACTTTGATTACATTATAAAAGAGAATTACAACTGAACTTAAATGAAAATTACAATTAGCTTGAAAATTAAAAGCTACACTAAGCTAAAAGCTAGAAAAGAAAAAAGATCCTTTTGTGTGTGAGGTGAGGGCACTATTTATAGCCATTGAGAGAACCTTCTAGGCCTTGAGCTCCTGCATGCTCCTCTACATCTCAGCCATCAAATCAATCAATCATTGGGTCTTCATTGTAGTTCATTGGATCAAGTTAGTGCACACACGGATTGCCAACGTGGCAATCTGTGATGTGACACTTGTGTTTCTTTTGAGAGTATATCCAGTGTAAATCTATCTATCCCTTGTGTTTCTTTGCCTTAGCCTTGATCCGTACTTAATGGGCTTGACCAATAAGAAGGCTTGAGGATGAAATAACCCTGCCACTTTGAGCTTTGGCCCCTAAATTACTCGTTTGAACCTTCAATTGGGATTTGCCCCATGGTTTTACCCCTAGGTTAAATGAGGGAGATGATGAATAGTGTTTGTTCATTCTCGCTTGTTTTAACTGAAAGAGGGTAAAAGTCATTTAAACTTTGGCTTTTGGCAAAATTGGTCCTTGTGTTTGGTTTATTAAGGAGTATGGTATAAAAGGTCTTTCATAATTGACAGAAATGGTCCTTGTGTTTGGTTTATAAAGGGTATTGGGCTAAGGGTTTTGGGCTTTTGGATCCGGGTGTGGCCCATTTAGGCTTAAGGACCATTTATGTCACTTTTGGAAAGTTGAGGGCCTTAAATGGAATATTTTGGGTTTTGTCTTTTGTTGTTGACTTTTGTTAACCAAGATTGACTGGAGTTGACTAAAGATTTGACTTTTTCTGGCTTTGGCTTCCGGCTTTTGTTCACTCTTCCGTTCTCGTACCCATGCTTGCCCGTTTTTGATGGTTTTCTTGTGATTTTTGATATATCCGTACCTGTACACACAAAACACAAAAACAAGCATATTTTTGCCATTTTTAGTTTGTTTTGGGTTTAATTGGGTCATTTTAGGTATTAACGGATATGTGTATTTTACACTTATCAACACTCCCTGATGTTTTTCTCGTGATAATTCTCCAAGATGAGTTCTTGAGCAAAAAGTGTGTTGGCTAGGGCTTTAGCATGCCCAGATGAGTTCAACACATGTCCTTTTCATATTATACCATACCATAGTTTCAGCAAGGTCCTGCATAAAAGATTAGAAGACAAGTGTAATTTCTATCACGCTACAATGGTACAAGAAAACAATTAAACACACAACTATACAGGGATCAATACGCCGTATCCCAAACCTTAGGATACGTCATATTGTTCCTGTAAAAATAATTAAATACTAGAAATTAAATATTTAGTTTTAAAACTGATAACGTCTAGACATCTATATACGCCGTATCTAGAGGGATAGAGTGTATGGGGGGAAAAAAAAAAGAAAACAGACACGTTCAACAAACAATTAAAATGCGACAAACAATTAAAATGACCAGGTTGTCTCCCGGGAAGCACTTTTGTTTCAGCAGGTCCATTAAGGTTTGACCTTTTTCCTCTTCAACACTTTATCTTATCCGTGTTGCTGAACTTACTGCTAGTCTTGATTCTATCACACACAAGTAAACCGAGATCATATAGTATATCAAAAGGAAATCGGTAATCAAAGTTTCATAAGTGTAAAATACAATACAGATCCACAAAAGATAATAATCAAAGGGGAAAGAGATCAAGGGTCGGGCTAGTCATCGGCATGAGGGGCTGCAGAAGTGCTGGCATCTCCTGTCCAGGGTTTGACGCGCCTCTGGTAGGGTATCCGTGAGCTACCGACAAGGGTACCATCGAATGCCTGATAAGGATGGCCGCTGGCGTCCATGAGTTGTGTCATACAACTGATCAGCCAGGTGAAGACTCTAGACTGCTCTGTAATGAAGCTCTCGACAACTCCTCGTAACCCTATAACATCATGTCGTAAATCACTCATCTCCTCCTTGATCCTCTCAATCCTCTGTGACATGGTCTGGGGCTGAGGAGCAGGTGGAGGTGGCGGAGGTGCCTGTGCTGGTGCTGGAATCTCCTGAGCACTCTCTTCGGCTGCCGGACGAGCCTCATCGGCCTCATGGGCACCAGTCGCAGCAACATGCTGCCTCTCTGGTCCCTGGGCTACCCAAGCCTATGTGTCTCCGTACCTCGAACACATGTTGAGCCTCCCAAGCTCATGTAGATCAATCAACGGGAGCTCTCGGGTGACTACCTGCAATCCCCTCAATCCCTTATCACTGACAAGCCCAAAATGCATGGCCAGACGCCCAATGAAGTGCCCACCTGACAACTTGGCCCCACTCTTTCTCCCCTCAGCATGCCTAAATAGATACTGCGCTAATAGATGTGTGATGTTAGCAGTCCCTCGATCCATGTTGCGGAGGTAGAAAAGATCAACACCGGTCACCTTCTCAGGTGCCTGTCCCTACCACAAATACTGTAAGCTATCATCATGTGGCACAGTCTCCTCACAGGGTCTCGAATAAGAACATCAGAAGAGGCGAGGCCTAAGAAGTCTCTGTCAGACGAGATCTAAATCTAATAATTTCCTAAGATCTCCCTCGTCGGTGATCAATCTATCACGTCATCCTAGTAGCTCCAAACCCAATCTTCTGCTAACTCCTGCTCAGTGTGTAATCCCAATGCCAAAATAAACTGACTCCATGTCATCCTCCTCCAAATACCTTCCCTACTAAAAACCTAGCATATCAGCAAACATCCAAGACCCATCTCTGTTATCACTCATTCCTGCAATTGCTGAGAAACATCCAGATGACTCGCGGACCCAAAGGTGCTCGGATCCAAAATAGTCTCCTCCAAGCTGACTCAACGAACACTGCTGCCCCTCTCTAAATACACCAATCCGACAACTCACTACCAAATCTTGCTCATCCCGGGAGTGAAACACCTCAAAATCTAACACATGAACTCGGTTAACCGCTTGCTCATATCAGTCTCGAGCCTCAGCTCTGTAACTAAGTACAAACCCTTAGTGTATCCCTCAACCTGGTATCTGAGCCAAGGGTGTCTCTGATCAGCAGCGAGTAATGGTGCCATATCTGAAAAATTAAACTAGATAAGTAACAGAATTACAACAGTTTGTGAGGGCTGACTACGGCGTATTCATAGAATATACGCCGTACTGTAATTTCTAAAATGTTAATACGCCGTATGTATTCAGAGGAACGGCGTATAGGCAATTAAAACATATAACCTATATCAGATCAATACGCCGTATTTAATTCATTGGATACGTCGTATTGAGGTTTAAAATTTGGGTAAAAATTGAGGCAATACGCCGCATCCAATGAATTGAATACGCCGTATTGCTTCTGCAGTTAAAATCGAAAAAGGGGTTTTCCCTTATTTTACCCAATTTAACCCAATCATATTATCAGTACCATATTCATTAAGTTCAAGTATCCATAAGAGGAGGGGGAAAATATAATAGTGATATGAACCCTAATTTAAAAATCTAAACCCTAACCCTAATACTTAATCGAAAAAGAAAGAAGGGAATAAATTAAATCATAGCTTTCGATTAGAAGGCAAGAAATATATAGAAACACGGGTTGATTTTCGAGATTAAAGTGCGCGGTGAGAATTTTTGCTTATGAGTAAAAAGTGTGTGTGTAAAACGATCTGGCGTATTAGCTGGGTTTTTATACCCATGCTGGATACGTCGTATATGGATTTGTCTGATACGACGTATCAAACATTAAATTGATACTGCGTATAGGTATACCTAAATACGCCGTATGGAGACCAACTTTTTAAAGTTTAACAAAGGAAAACGTACCTTGGCCTCCGCAATTTTTATATGAGAACCATCCTTGTAATATCGCTTAGGGTCGAACGGAATGCCAAACGACACATATAATTTTTTGATGAGATTAAATGGCATCCAGTTAATGTAACTCCTACTCATGATATTTGCATCTAATATTATAATAAAAAAATTCTCGTTGAAAACCTTTTTAGGCTTATCGTGAATTTTTCTCGAAAGATTATTTGATCTTTTTATTTCGTTACACCCAGAAGGTTGTGTTGTATCGGTGTTGTCATTGCCATCCTTAATCGTTTTCAGATTATCAAGAAAAGTTACATGTAAAGTGTTCCGTTCCTCTTCATCAATATTTGACAAGGAGTTCAAAGATATGTTCTGAACTTACAAGGGGCTTAATTTCAAGATCTGATTTAGACGTTAAGCCATCATTATAAACAATGGCTGGAAATTCATTTTTGAAATATTTAAAGTAGTCTAAATCATCAAGACAATCGACCGTAAGCTCGGGCGATGAAGGCTTGAGTATTTCATCATTTTTTGAATCCTTTTTTAAATCATTGACAAAAATTATTTTGTAGAAAAATGAATTCTCGTCAAAAATTACCGTGTAATCTTCATCGTCAGATTCGTCTAATGATATTCGTGAAAATCAATCTGTTTTGACAGAGGACTTACCGTGGGGTGCACATAGAGTGCATGTACGGTCGTTTAAGGTATTATCAAAGATATGCTGGTGATTCAGTTTTGAAGTTGATGAAAATAATCGTCCTCATCTTCATCGCATTCAACTTTCCCGACGTGGCAGTTTATCCAATTTAAACTTCGAACCATGAATTTGAGCTTTTTCTTATTCTCAAGTATGATGTATTCCTCCATGTTGATGGTTTGGTGTCATCTATTTACTGTAATTCAACTTGCAATGGAGAAAAAGATCAAATGGACTAATACGCCGTATTTAGTGGACTGAATACGTCGTATTGAATGCGAATAAATACAAACAGAATTTCAAATAATTAGATTACACAAAACTAAACTAATTAAATGGTATAGAATACCCAATAAGAATACAGGTTAATTAATTCCAACTCCTGGCAAGGCACAAAAACCTGAAGTCTGTCGTGTAGGTTCATTATTTGAATATAAAGTTTTTAAAAATTTATATTAGCCAAAAACCAAAAACACACTTAAACGAGCAATGTACCCTTTCAAGATTGAGTTTCGCGGTAAGTAGGGTCACAACACTAAGAGTGAAACATTAATCCTATATTATACAGATTTTAATTAGTTCTATAGACTAATTAACCGTTAACCTATGCTAATACGTTTGTCTAATGAAATGGGAGTTTCAGCCTGAGAGTCTGGCACAAGTTTGGTGAGACAAATATCAATTCAATACACAATAAACACAAAGAAGAAGAAATTAGAAAGCTTGTATAAGCCAAATGGATAGAAAACCGTATTAAGTGGTATGTGCTTATTACACATACCATTTCCATTTAAAACGTACTTAAATGACTAAACAACATACCAAAATACATTGTATATGTATGTATTAGCATTTGTATTGAGCAGAACGATATTCAAGAAAATGAGCAAAAGAAAGCCAAAAACAAACAAATTGCTGCATCGGTAGAAGCTCAGATCTCCTTGATTATGTTTGATTTTTCTTCATGCCTTTTAGCTAATTCTGCTATAAATTTGGTTAATGATTCTTCCAGGCTTGTTCTACGATCAGGATACGAAGAATTTCCATTGTTTCGTTGGTAGAATCCTAGCCCAACGGCTCTATATTGTCCTCCAGGTTGATAGGGTGCACCGAACTGTGTATAATAAGCTTCTTCTAAAGTTTTCCCTTCTTCCTTTTATGGACAATCTTTTGTATAGTGTGGTCCCTTGCATAGTTCGCATCTGACTTGAGCAACGTACACTTTCTCATTTACTTTCTTTATTTCTCATCCGAGATTGTTGAGTTGGGCTTGGATAGCAGCAAGCCTGTTAGAAGTTTCAGTACTTCTGGTTCTTAAAGATGTTCCATTATGCCATTTTTAGGAGTATTCAGCCATTTCTTGGATGGCTATTTTGGCATCAGCGGCAGTTTTAGAAGGTATGGCACCCTTTAAGTCCAGAATTTGTCAAGTTGGAACATCGAGCCCATTATAAAACAAGATAACTTCCTGTATGTCAGTCAAATAATGTTGGGGATACTTCATCAACAATTCTTTAAAGCTTTCCCATGCACGAAAAAGGCTTTCGTCGGCTTCCTACTGGAAGTTGTTAATTTCCTCCATTTTCTTTGCGAAACGGGCAGGTGGACAATATTTGTTTAAAATTTAATTTTAAGAATTTCCCAGGTTGTAATCGAGCCTGAGGGCTAGTTCCTTAGCCACTTGCTTGCGGCTCTGGTAAGGGATACAAGGAAGGCTCAAAGCATGATTTGATCTTGAGTTACTTTTGGGATGTGAAATAAGTCAACAATATCTAGAACCTTCTCGATGTGCTCGTTTTCATCTTCGTGTTCCAAGCCACAAAAAGTATTGTCACAAAATTCTTTGAGAAATTGCCCCTTTAATTCAAAGGGGGTGTATTGGTTGATTGTGGGCCTAGTAACGCCCGACCCGTAATTCTCTCGGGTTTTGCTCATATAATGCTTCATTGTTTCCGTCATTATTTCTCTTTCTTCTTCCTCTAATTGTTCCTCTATGTCAAAATTGTGATCGAATTTTGGTGAATTCGATTCTACGAGGCTTGGTGTATCGAAAAGCCTCCTTCTTGAGCGAAATTTTTGTTTTCGGTTTTCAAAAGGTGAGAGTAGTTCCTTTCTCCTTGTCATGCACTACCTGAAAAAAATGATAATAAATCAGTAGGATATGTCCTGATACAAGAAATAGAATTGAAACAAGTGGATTTTTGGTCTGTTACTGTATCAGTTGACAGATACACCGTATTCAATTGGTCTGAATACGCCGTATAGGTCTGCTGAATGCCAGTACGTCGTATTGAGTTCTCAAAACATTTAGTATTGTTAGAGAGCAGATACGCCATATAGACTGTAAAACTCAATACGATGTCCTTAGCAGAAGGTTTGATACGTCGTATCCAACTGGTGGATACGGCATATCAGGTGATCAGTCATAACAGAATACTATTTAAAAACAATTAAATGCGGAGTTTAAACAAACAATTTAAACACACAATGCGAATAAATACAAACAGAATTTAAATAATTAGATTACACTAAACTAAACTAATTAATGGTTAGAAATACTAATAAGAATAAGGTTTAATTAATTCACTCTCCGAGGACGGTGCCAAAAACCTGATGTGCTGTCGTGTAGGGTCAATTATTTGATTATCAAGTTTTAAATTTATATTTAGCCGACAAACCTAAAACAACACTTTAACGAGCAGTGTACCCGGTCAAGATGGAGTTCGCGGTAAGTAGGGTTTCGAACACTAAGAGTGAAACATTAATCCTATATTCTATTACTATTTTAATTAGTCTATTTACTGGTTAAACCTATGCTATATACGTTGTCTAATGATATGGGGGTTTTCAGCCTGAGAGACTTTCACCGGTTTGGTGGAAACAAATATCAATTCAATAGACAATAAACACGAAAGAAGAAAATTAAAAGATAGAAAAGCGGTACAAGCCAAATGATAGAAAACCGTATTAGCCATATTAAATCCGGTTCAATGTTGGTTTGTTTGTTTTAGTGCAATGATTTACTTATCTCAAAGCCGCATATCATTCTTAAGACTTAGGCGGGACATCCTCCTAAGACCTAGACACGATTAATCCTGTCATAAGTAACGCATCCGCATAAAGCATCCTTTAGTTTAATTATAATCTATCTTAGGGAATCAAAATAGTGGTGATCTTGTTAAAACCCTAGCCCAACGGGACTTTACCCACTTATTGTTTGATGGTGTTTTATATACTGGTAGTCTACTATTCCAATCTTTATCAGTCAATTAAGAGCATGATTGCTGAAACATAAATGGGTCACCTACAGGTCCAACTAAGCTCATAATTTAAAGACAAGGACAGAACGTTATTTGTGATCATATTGGTCCAGTAATATGAAACACGATATGGAGAGCTATCCCGGTATCTAGATAACTTGGTCTGTATCACTAGATCCAGTTGAATGATAGGTCGCATATTCAAACACATAAACAAGTATGAGGTGATAAACAAAATTAAACTATCAATGATAAATTAAGAAATCAATTTTAAAACAAACCAAACATTGAACTTTCATTAAGATGGCTAATACCCGAGGGTATTAGCCCATAACCTTTGTAATTATACAAGCATAATCAAACAATTAAAAATCGAACGATTAAGAGAGTAAAAATTACACGATGTCTTCTATGGATTCGTGATCAATGCTTGACCTTGGTGGTTGATCTTCTCTTCTAAAGTTCATCTTTTATGAGTATGGTATAAAGAATATGATATTGCACACTGAAAACTCATTTTTAGTCTTCTATTTATAGTGTCTGAAAAAGACTCGATACGCTGTATCTGGCAAGGTCGATACGGCGTATTGGGCTGGATTCCTTGAAGTGCGCGCTACGTTCATAATAAATCAGTGATATCATTCCCAATTTACTTTATTTATTGTATCTTCGAATAGTTATCTTCATGGATACGGTGTATGTAGACATAGAGGATACGCCATACTGGGAATTGGTCAAACGTGTTTTCTTGTGAAGTCTTGGCGTGGATACACCGTATCTCTTTTGTGGGATACGACGTATTGGTCAGAAATTAGTAATCTTCAAATATCTTCATTTTAGCTCCAAATTATGTGCCTTTTAGCTTGTCTTCACAAAACACTCCTGAATTACTGCATTTATCAACTTTAAAGCAATTAAGTACCAAATAATGCAATAATTATATAAAAGTGGGCAAAACAGATGGGATAAATGATATAATAAAGTGATGTTATTTGATGTCATCACTAAGACATGCCAGTTTCTACTGATGGTTTATCAAACACTTTTCAAAAATTACCCGACCTCTAACTAAGTTTCTTGAAAAAGATACTCCATTCGAATTCAATGATGAATGTCACAAAGCATTCAATTCATTAAAATATAAACTCACATGTACTCCTGTAATCGTAAGTTTGAATTGGAACCTTCCATTTGAGCTTATGTATGATGCAAGTGAATTCACAGATGGAGCAATCTTAGGACAAAAAGATGGTAAACACTTTCATCCCATCTATTTTGCAAGCAAAACTCTTAATGCAGCCCAGCAAAAATATACGGTTACTGAAAAAGAACTCATGGCTATAGTATTTGCATTTGACAAATTTTGACCCTATTTGATATCGAAATAAAGGACAAAAAATGTACAGAAAATGTTGCCGCCGACCACTTATCTCGGATTGATAATGATGAGGCAAGTGACGACAGTGATGTCGACGATAACTTCCCTGGCAAAACTCTTATGGAAATAACCACCAAAGACATACCGTGGTTCGCATACTTTGCAAACTATTTGGTAGGTGATATTATACCTAAAGGGATGACGTACCAACAAAGGAACAAATTCTTCTCTGACCTCAAAAACTACTTTTGGGAAGATCCCTATCTTTTCAAAGTATGTTCGGACGGTATGATCAGACGCCGTGTCTCAGGACCAAAAACTCGTACCATTTATGATCAATGTCACCACGGACTTACTGGTGGATATTATGGACCAAACACCACAGATAAAAAGTTTTTGACTCAGGCTTTTACTGGCCAACAATCATTAAAGAAGCTCATAATCTAGTTCGTCTTTGTGAAGCATGTCAAAAAACTGGGAATATATCCAAACGTAATAAAATGCCCTTAAATAGCATTCAAGTATGCGAAGTTTTTGACATTTGGGGTATCGACTTTATGGGACCATTCCCAAAGTCATATAAATTCGAATACATCTTAGTCGCTGTCTATTATGTTTCCATGTGGGCCGAAGCTCAAGCTTTACCTACGAACAATGCCAGAGTTGTTATTTCATTCCTGAAAAAACTCTTCTACTGTTTTGGTATACCCAAAGCTCTCATAAACGATAAAGGAACTCATTTCTGCAATAAAATAATGGAAAAGCCCATGAAAAGATATGGATTTACCCATCGTTTTTTACATCATATCATCCTCAAACGAGCGAACAAGTTGAAAATACTAACAGAGCCCTTAAAAGAATCCTTGAAAAATAGTTAAAGACAATCCAGCTGTTTGGTTAAGACAGCTCAATGATGCTCTGTGGGCCTTGAGAACCGCTTACAAAACATGAACAGGAACCACACTATACAAACTCTTATACGGTAAAAACTGCCATTTACATTTTGAAATCAAACACCGTGCATACTAGGCACTACAAAACTGTAATCCAGATCTCATCGCCGCTGGTGATAAGAGAATGTTCCAGTTGCGTGAGTTAGATGAACTCCGACATCAAGCGTATGAAAACTCCCATCTATACAAGGCAAGAACCAAAGTCTGGCACGATAGAAAACTCAAAATGAGAAAAGAGTTCAAAAATGGAAACAAAGTGCTGTTATTTCACTCTAAGTACAAATTCAAACAGCCAAAACTCAGATCTAGATGGCTTGGACCATACGTAGTAAAACATCAATACCCATCCAGATATGTTGAACTATATGTAAAAGAGGGAAAGACGTTCATTGTTAACGGCCATCGACTCAAACTCTATTACAAAGAATGTAATGACCAAAGGGAAGAAGTCACTCCTTTCTTTCACAAAAACTAATCCTCAGAAGTACGAGTCTAGCTAATGACTCTCTTAAAAATTAAGCGCTTCTCGAGAGGCAACTCGTGATTAACTTAAGTATGGAGGAGTTCTTTCTCCTCTGCTCTCTTTTCTAAAAAATACATACAAATATTTTTTTTGTATGTTTTGTTTGTTTACTATTTTGCAGGTAATATATAATAGATCAAAAAATTATGGCATTTTCTCAAAGACAAGCTCTCGCAGTTATATCATATTATGCCTCGGGAAGTACCATTTTCCCTTAATTTTCTCTATTTTCTACTTTTATCAGTTCTTACATTGAGGGCAATGTTCAATTTAAGTGTGGAGGGAAGTCAAATAGGAAAAATTAAATATATCATCTCTCTCCATGTTTGCCTGCAATCTAGCCATATTTTTAACTGATAATTTTAAAATTAAAATTAATATATGATTTTCTTCCAAAATCTAAAAATGTATACACTTAGTAAGGCAAATCCTACTTGGATTGACATCATAACTAGCACAAAATTCAGTCCACTAAATTGTGAGGTATATTCTAGCCTTTGATGCATACCTTTTGCACATTTTATGAGAGTGTCGTTAATCTAGTAGCTTCAGAACTAATGCTTGATTATCATTTACTAGACCGCAGTGAGGTTAATTTATAGGCAATATCGTATGATAAGAGATAAAATAAAATCCCCAAGTATCCCATTATCTGCAGCAATTGCTTTCAATGCTAAAATACCCTAAGTATCTCAAGAACCATGTGCTTAATATCTTAGCTCTGTGCCAACCTTAAGTTATCAAAGTATTTGGTAAAAAAATAATAATAAATAAAGTTCAAATTATGAAGTTGTTATAAGGCTCTGGCTTAACACATGAAATTATGTATCATAGTCACCCACATCATTATCACATTTTAACTCATTGAGATTTTGTCTAGGTGCTCACGCCACAACGGACATGTTTATGTGTCTTGTACAAGCCTATGGTAGCTATCTAGATTATGTCTGTGCAAATTGAGTGACTTCACAAATATAAACCCTATATGAGTGACTTGAGTGAATCTAAAAATAAACACATTCCCTATGTGAGGTGCTTAGTTATATGTCTGTTCCTGAAACGTTATAAAACCAGTAAACTCTTGTATAAAAATAATTTCTTCATGTCCACGATAAATGATCTTGTTTTCTTGCTTTGATTGCTTGAGGGCAAGCAATAGCTAAGCGTGGAGGGATTTGACAACGCCTAAATTATACATGTTTTTGGCGGCCTTACTTGTATATATTTCATCATTTCTCATGAACTTTTGGTACTTAATAGCATGAAATATGTGCAGGTGCACTTGAAGACATCTCATGCTCAAAAGGATTAAGATACAAGTGTTTATTCTCTTCGGAAGACAAGTTAGAAGAAAAGAAATGATAAAAGCAAAAATCACAAGAATGTGCGCCGCACAATCTTATGTGTGCACCGCACTTATCAACGAATTCAATGAAGCCATTAAAGACATGAAGTGCGCTAGTTTTCCAAGAATATGCGCCGCACTTCCCTTCAAGCATTAATGATATTTCCACCGACATAGGCTAAGTACGCCGTACATTTTATAACGTTCACCGCACAGAATTCGACCACGCGAATGTTCGTGGAGCAGGGAGCCGGGGGGGGCGAGGCAGTGGGCAAAGGAAACCGGGCCGCCTCCTAACTATACCATCCCGAACCCTACCCCACACCAGCAATCCAGGCCACCACATGTACATAGGGCACTGCCCCTCACGTAACCCGTCGCACTGCGCCCCAATCCCACACAACCAGAGCAACCCCGCAATATCCAACTGTACAAACCCGTTGAAAGCCTAAGCCCTCGAGACCCTAATACAGCTCCCCGACCCCCACTACTACACCTAACCACCAAAACTAAACACCCCCTCTCCGCCTGCAAATGCTTCGTCAGCCCAAATTACGCCCACAACCGCGAGGCTATATCCCCCCCACCCCGCACAACCTATATCGGGATTACGCCACCACGTGCAAACAAAAATTTTGGGGCGTGGGGTGGGGGCTTGACTCAGACTGAGGGGAGCAGAAGGCATGTGAGGTTTGGGCATTGTGGCGGGGTCTCAACACCCTGACTAAATCACTTCTCAAACCAAAGACCTCACTGGAGAACCAGTCGCGCGCCACCCTGGACACGTGTCATCGCCGTCCCAACACCTGCCCACCAACGAGCGTGGGCGGATGGGGCCCGGGAGTTGCGGTGGCGATATGGGGGGTTGCGCGTGTAGCATCGACTCGCCAGCGCGGCACCCCAACTCGCGACCCTCCCGACCCACTAACCCAACTACACAACTCCGCCAAGAACACCGGGGCTCCACCTAATGACGCACACACAACGAAAACATTTAAGCGGGTAGTTCGGCCGGGGGGGGAGGCTGGGGGCCTGGGCGCCCCCCGAACTGGGGTACTTGTTGTGTTGATGGGGGGAGTTACGGGTGGAAACACCCGCCTCAACTCCCGATCCCGGCACCCATCTCACCAATGCAGAGGGAGGTGGGCTGGAGGCTGTGGAGGGGGGTGATTGGGTGGGAGGCGTGTGACGTTTGAGGATGGCAGAACTCACAATGTACCTGAACACTCCGATTTCGACCCCCGTCACAACCGCAAAGACAAAACTAATCCTCACCGATCGAAAACCCCTTCCCGATAGAATTGGTTCTGGGGCGGTGTGGGGGGGCCCTGTGCGGAGCATCGTTGGTGCAGGCGGTTGGGGGGTGGTTGCTCTGATTGGACCACCCCACGTCCCCCCCCTCCCTACCAATGAATCTTGCGGAGGAAAATTGGGGAATTGAGGTAGGTAGGATTTAGGTGTTCGGGGAGAGCATGGTGGAACAGTGTGGGGGGCTGGATGCACCCGCACAGAACAGGCGAAAAACACTCAGGCTAACCTAACTGACCCTCACTCGCTCCACGCCGACCGGTTGTGGGGACATTCGCTGGGATGGCGGCGCGGTTCGGTGCCAAAAGTCCTAGTGATTGGGGGAATCCCAGCTCCTACTGTTTTGGGGTGTGGGCTTTGAGGAGGGGAAGCGGCGAGATTGAGGGATTGCGGGGGAGTGGATGTGTGGGGGGGGAAGGTGCGCTCCACATAAACCGCTCACCCCCTGATGACTAAACAATACCTAATCCCAAGCCAACCGAAGCCGGGTGGCGTGTCTGGTTGGCGCATTGTATGCCTGAGTTCACCAGACCATTCCAGTGCGTGAATTTGGGCGGGCGGGTGTGTGAGGCGAGGGAAGCGCGCGCGGGGGGGGCTTTCACATAAATACAGCTCAACCAAGTGAAGGGCTTGGCTAAAACCCCACCCTCTGGAGTGAACTGATGGCCGGATTGGGTGTTGTAATGTTCGCTGCGGGGGGGTGGGGGGGTGAGCGAGTGGGGTGTCCTTAGCACCGCAAACCAGAACTAAACCACACCACATTGGGGACCCCGCCCGGGGGCGCGGGGGGCGGTTGACAACATCCGCGATATTGGCGGATGGTGCGTGGGGCCTTATGCGGGGGGACAATGGTGGACGCCTTGCCCCCCCCCCATACATAGCACGATCACCCCCACGCCTACACGCCCTGCACTTCCATCAGCCGCTGTGGGGCGATGGGAGGGACGACGTGCTATTTATGGGTGGGGTGGTGATTGTTGTGCCACACACACCGGGTGGAGGGGCGGCGCTGCTTGTTGTGGGGGGGGCGGGCGATTGGGGGGTGCATTATTTTTGTGGCGCGTAGGCGAGGGCAGTTTGAGGGTTGGGTGGCGTCTGAGCGGGGGGCAGAAAGCGTTTTCACCCACGGAGCGTGTTTGCATTGGGAGACACCTAGATCTCCCAACCGTTTGGGTAGGCTCCACCATAAGCCATACCCGCCGAATCCGTCCACATTCTCCCTCCGACCCCTGGATTTTCGGGGAGGGTTAGTAGGAGGGACTCCCGGTAGCACACCCGAAAACCTAGAAATGCGGGGTCCTCTAAGATGAGCTAGGCGTTGTATAGAGATTTGGGCGAGAGAAACTTGAGATGGGGACCCCCAACGCCCCATACCGCGTGGGGGGCCGGGAAGATCTGGGTGCAGTGGTGTCGAGGCATCATTTATTAGTGCGGACGGCGGAAGTGTTGTAGGGGGAGAGTTGGTGGGGCGTCTGAATTGCGGGCGGGGGGGGCGCTGTGGAGGGGGTGGGGGCGTGTCGGGGGGGATTAGGCTGTTGGGAAATTGTTGTGGTTGAGGGGGGGTGGGGGGGGGGGGGGATACACCCCCACTTTAACAGGCGGCCAAAAATTGGGCCGGCCGTGCAGCGACAGTTCCCCCAATCCATCGTCATTACGGGCGTTGACGGGTGGCGTGGGGGTTGGGGCTGTTGTTACGCGGGTGTGAGTGTAGGGGTACATATGCGACGCGCCCTTATTGTTCGCCCGAGATTGGGCGTTGGGCGGGGCACAGGCGGTTTGAGGGAGGCGAATCCACGTGCCAATACGTTGCATGTCTGGAAACCGGGGTGCATCAACCCCCGGCAAACAACACACCCCGTCGACCAAGGTTACGACGACTATGCGGTAGCTCATTCGGCGGACATGACACCAACGAGGGAGTACACAAGCTTATGGCAGGTTCTAACACAATAAAACACGGCCCCCCGACACTCTCTTCGCCACAACGGGCCGCACCCACATCCGGGACCCCTTCTCAGCCTATAAATAGAGGAAGAAAATCAAGCCTTTCATACACTTCTATATCAATTCCTCTCCATATCAATTCTCTCTAAATCTCTGAGATTAAGTATGAAATTCTGGCGAAGACAAAGAGCATTATAGTATTTAGTTAAATAAGGGTTTAGTTCGATTCAGTACTTTTAAACGGGTTGTGTTCAATCCATCTCTAATCCGATTATCGTATGTTTCTTGTTTACTTTACTTTGTTATGAACACCATAGCCATGAGTGGCTAAGCTCCTTATGTCTACTTGGTGATGTTAATATAATGAATAAGCATTTGGTGTTATTACGATCTTATTTAATCTTAAGCTTGTGTTGAAATCCTATAGTGTCTAATCTTATCAACTTTGTTAATCAACTTTGATTGTATACGCATAACGATATAGGTCGAAAGACCCGTTGTGTGCTATATTGTTTTAATGATTTGTCTATGTCTTTATCATTTGGTTGGAGAAATTCGCTTACATTATTTGATAAACAAAATAGATTTGACATAATAGTAACTTGATTATTTGCGTGACACATCTGATTAAGTTAACTAATATAATTCTTAAGTTAAAACTAGATAATTTATGAAACATTTTTTGACGAAAAACCCTTTTTATAATTTAAGTCCTAAAATCGAATATCGTAATCATTACTATTGCTTATGAATTATATGAAACTAACCGAGTAGTCATTCTCCCTTATTATTGAATCCATCATCAATCATATCTCATCTAAAAAGTATTTAAGTTTTGTCTTAAACTTTCGATTATACAAACATAATCAAATCCTTGTGGACGACCTGGTCTTACCTAAAATATTATAATAGGAAAGTACGGCGCACAATGGCTATGACTATTTCATTAACTTCAGGGGAAAGTGAGGGGCACACAGAAGATTGTGCGGCGTACTTTAT
>BQNB010080233.1:0-18363 GCA_026074375.1 Tanacetum coccineum
GCCTTATTGTGCAGAAACATGAAGACGACAAATATACACAAGTATCATGGCATCTCAAATAACAAGATCACATATATGAAGCAAAGAGTATATGAAACTAAATAAGATATGTTGGGAATAAATCTTCACAAGAGTTAATACTGCCAAGGTATAACTAACAGTACTAATGGAGTTAGTACTGCCAGTACATACTTAGTACTGTCAGAGTTAGTTAATACTGCTAGAAGAAAGATTAATATTGTTGATGGTCAAAGCTGTTGACTTGGAGATAAGGATGCATGGAGATAAATAAGGAATGTATTTTTTATATTTTAGGAAGATTTGTATGTGATTATGATTGATAGTTATCTTGTAAAGGACTTCTTGTGGTGTATAAAAGGAGATCCTAGGTTAAGGTTTTATATACGCATACGCATACACATACAAATACATAGAGAATACATCTTAGAGAAAGATTGTAATAGCTTCAAGGTTTGTAACCCTAGTACTATTCAAGAGTACTCGTATTATTAATAATATTGAAGCAGTTTGAGATATATTCATTGTTGATACTGTTCCATTGCTAAATACTTCTAGAGTATCAAAGCGTAGATTCCGCATACACTTTGATATACAAACAAAGTCTCAACTGTTGTTATTTTGGATTCATCCAAGGTAACAAACACTTTAGTACGTAAAGAACCGATCAAGGCGTGAAATCAACAACCATCAATTTCCAGAAACCAACCACCATTTCCATACCTCATTCATCCATTTCCAATACACACAATCATCTACAATCCTCTCAACAAGTAGAATTAGAGTTTCAAAGTGTTCTTGGGGAATTTTGGTTCTACTTGCTTGATGTTCATCAATAATCCCAGGTTTTAATCCATCCAAGGAAGTAGTATTGAAGTGTAATTTAAATCCATAAGCGATTGTGACCGAATTGTTTATAGTTTCCGGGTTTACTTTAAATATAATTTAGTTTTCGTTGGGAATACTTATGAAATCATCAAACATTCGCTTTTCAAGTTGGTATAAATCTTGTTTATCTTTTGAATATGATTTTACTGAATTCATGATGAATGTTATGTGTTTTGTTACTTCTTTGATCATGGAGTAATCATCTTGTGTTTGTTTGGGCATTATGTGATCTTTGATATGGAGCGTTTAGATATGTGTTTATTGAATTGGTAGAACATATTTCATATAATAATATAGGCCGAAAGGGTTCTTTATATTTGTGTTCTATCATTTAATCTAATATATTGTTTATAATAACTTATAAAGGTCGAAAGGATTCGTTGTTATTAATCGATATAATCACTAGTTACACTTAAAGGCCGAAAGGATTTGTAACTTGTGATATCTTTATTTTCTTAACTTGTAAACACTATCCTAAAACACTTCTAAGTCTTAGTGATCATTGCCTAAACAAACATGCCTTAATCATTTGCTTGAATCATCTCTTAATCGCTTTCCTTACAATATTCGATATATGCACGTTTTGGTTAATTTGATCCGTGACAATCATTTTAGCCTTAGCACCTTAATTACAAACTGTGAAGACTTCAATTCCCGTGGAATGACCTGGACTTACCTAATACTATATTACACTCGATAGGGTATATTTGCCCGAATGTTGTGTTTTTAGTCAAAATCGGTATTTCTAGTTATTACAAATTTATAGCTTGTAAAAACACACATCAAGTTTTTGATGCCGTTGCCGAGGATTTGTTTAGTTGTTTGCAGATTGTTTGCTAGTCTTGTGCATCTTACGTGTGTTTAAATCTCTTGAATTTGTCTGCTATTGCATAAAGTACGACGCACATCTCTATGTGTGCGCCACACTTCCCCTGTTCTCGCTTGTTATTTTGCAGATTTATCCCCGAAATACGCCGGTTTCACACCAAAACCGCCGTACTTGCCTTGTGACCTTGTCCATCTCGTGACTGATTAATTTCAATCCCAAAATTTATAAACTCGCCGTACAGTTTTCTGGCAAACTGAACCAAAAAATAGTTTTTCTTCACGAAGTACGGCGCACATCCAGTTTGTGCGCCGATTTACCTGAAAACCCAAAAAGTACGACACACTTACACCAAGTACGCCGCACTTTCTGTAAAATTTTCACCAGCAGAATCTAATTTAAAACCAAAACCAAAACCCAAACCCAAACCCAAACAAAACCCTCAAATTTCTAGTCTCAGGTATGTGATCATTTGAAATTTCATTTTATATGATTTATGTCTTGTACAATTGTGGATATTTAGGTTGTCATTAAAGAAAAATCAAAAAGATTTTTAATTCTAAATTATTTTTGCTTATTTTTTATTACTAGCATGTTCCTGTTCATATAATAAAACATGTGTTTTGTTAGTTTTCTAGTTAGTTTGATAGTATTTCTTGCGTTGCATATGTGAAAAATAAAAAAATAAAAATTTTGAAAATTTGCAGAAAGTACGCCACACAACAACATTGTGCGCCGCACTTTGCTCCTGCATATAAAAAATTAGTTTTGTACAAAAATAATAATCAGATACAATTTATTTTTATTTTATCAGCTGTGAGTATTTGTAATTTGTTTTTACATGCTTGCTTGTTTGTGTGTGTTTGCTTGCGTGATTTTTTTTGTCAAAACTATAAAATCATAAGAAAAGATTTTCTTATTTCTTTTTGTTAATACGTTTATTGTGTGTTTGCTTGTGTTTGTTTATGCGATTATATATGTGTTCGTAACTAATAAAGTGTGATATATAAAAAAATAATATGTTTTTGTCATAACAAAACGCCGCACATATATTATTGTGCGGCGCACTTTTGTAAATTTTTGCCGGGCTCATTCTTTTTAAATATTTGAAAAAAAAATTACATTCGATGTACGCCACACATTCTTTTAAGTGCAACGCACTTCTGGTGTTCCAAAAATATAGTTTTGTAAATTATTTGTTTTATACCTTATATAATTATTGTGTGGTTGATTTGTACTAAAAGTAAAAAAAACCAAAAATATTTGTTTTTAAAAGTGATTGTCTTTTATTGTTGTTAAAGGTTTTCGAACCTTGTATGTTTGCCTAAAAAAATCAAAAAGATTTTATTTTCACCATTATTTTTTTATATATGTTTTGAGTGTTTGCATACTAGTAATTATATTTTTCTTTCTATGTTATTTTTTTTACTTCGTAGTATTTTATGTGTGTTTGTTTTAGTAAACTGTGTATAAATAATTTTTTTTATTTATATAAAAAAATGTTTTGAACTTTGTGGGTGTGTTCGATGGAAACCCTCACGAGATTATAACTCGTCCACTCGGGCCATCGAGGGGTTTAAAGGCTAGTTGCATACGCTAAATGCAACCGTGTTGCCTACGAAAGTGAGCTTTAATATTTTACGGTTTTCGTACTTTTGTTTATTTTAAACAAGCGGAGCTTGGATTGGTGGTGACGCTTATCACTTGGGGATGTGATATATTTGGATCTGTATATTACATGTGGTAGGATACACATGCTTGATGTTCTGGTTCACGCCATATTCATCCAAGTACTTATGAGCCCTGGGAAGTTTCGTTTCTCTTATATTTATTTTTCCTATTATCCTACTTTTAAGTTAACTTCTAAATTACGCATAATGCTCAACTTAAGTGTGGGGGGGAAATAAATTAGAAAACCTATCAACCAAGAACCCTAATCTAAAACTGATTTTGAAAATATAATGACTAAATTCTTGGATGATCAAAGAGTTACAAGTATGTTTTTCAAGAACAATGTTAATGATATGATTTTAAAAATAAAGCAAAATGAAAATAATTTCCAAACTAAAATTAAAAACATGGAAAGAAAAATAGATGAGTGGGAGAAGTCTCAAAACATCTCTTCAGAACAAACCGAGAGGACTGACCCACCTCCTCCTCAAGCTCACACCGAGCACGTGAATGTCGTATTCACCGGGAGTGGAAAGTCCGATGATTCTCCAAAAAATAAAAAAGATCCACCTCCTATCACCGTTAACAATAAAACCAAAAAAGATAAACCTATTAAGACATCAAAAAAGGGATATCACGTGGTCAAAACAAAAGAATATCCATTCCGTGAATATATTCCAAAAATACCATACCCCCAAGCTTTTAGAGTGGATCATTCCCACTTGAACCGTATCATTAAGGAATCTTAAATCAAGTTAAGTATAATAATAATAGTAGTAATAGTAAATAATAATTAAAAAAAAACTAAAAAATATATATCTAAAACAAAAACTTTGCAGTCTTTAAGTATGTCACGCATTCGGCCGGTGTGTTTCTTACCTCAATTTCTGCATCCAAAAAGAAATTTATTGAACTTTGTGGGTGTGTTCGCTGGAAACCCTCACGAGACTATAACTCGTCCACTCGGGACACCGAGGGGTTTAAAAGCTTGTTGCATGTGCTAAATGCAACCATGGTGCCTACGAAAGTGCGCTTTTGTATTTAATGTTTTTCTTGTAGTTGTGTTTATTATGCAAATTAAATAAAACAGGTGGAGCTTGGATTGGTGGTTGGCATTTTACAGTTGGAGACTTATATAATTGGAGACTTATATTACATGTGGTAGAATACACATGCTTGGTGCTTCGTTTCGCGCCATATCTTTCAAGATTCAGCCAAGCACTTATGAGCCCCGGGAAGTTTCAATTTTACGCATAATGCTCTACTTAAGTGTGGAGGAGCTCTCGCTCCTCACAAAAAAAAGAACGTAATAGAATCACTCAAGGATAGCTCCAACGTAGCTATATCTCTCTATGCCCCGGGAAGTACCGTTTTCCCTTAATTTTCCCTATTTTCTATATTTATCAGTTCTCACATTGAGGGCAATGTTCAACTTAAGTGTGGAGGGGTAGCAAATAGGAAAAATTAATCATGTCCCTCCATGTTTGCCCTGCAGAAATTTTCAAACTTTCTACTGATATTTTCTGGAAAATTAAAAAAATTAATATATACTTTCCTTTCAAAATTAAAAATGCATACGCTTAGTAAGGCAAATCCAATCGGATTGACATTTTAACTAGCACAAAATCAACCCACTAAAATTGTGAGAAATTTAGCCTTAAAGAATTCGGGTATCCATCTTTGATACCCAAGATAATTTTTGCCTTTAGCTTGTTCGAGTTAGGGTTTGAATGCAGTCATATGTGTCTATTCCGTCGTTACGGATGTGTACGTATGGTCTTTGATAAAGATTGTGTATATATGTTATGCTAGTTGGCAGGATTTTAAAATTGGTTTGCATCATTTGATATAACTTGTTTATATATATATATTTGTTTCAGGGGATGGCTAAATTATAGGAATGACGATGTGTGATGAAAATGATCAATTGATGCACCCTTACTTTTAGATGGCGTGCATATATGTTCTCGAAGCTGTGCATATATGTTCTCGAAGAGTTCACGCATGTTATTTCAAGAGTGCACATTTATATTTAACAATATACATTTGTATTTGAATTGTATTTCATTTGATATCAAATTTTGTGTACTGTATTTATATTTATGTTTTTGCTTTCTTATAAATTTAGAGATTAAATGTACATATTTATGTTTTTTGTATAAATTTTTGAAATAATGTACACTAGAAACATATGTGCAATTATCATTTTAAGAAAAAAAACAAGTTTCATGGCTAAACAATTGTATAAAAGAAAAAAAAACACATATGCACTTTATTTTTTTTAAACTTGTATGCAAGAAACATATATGAATTTCTATAATATTTAAAAAACATATATGCACCTCATTTTTTTGAAATATATTTGCTAAAAAAATAAAAAAATTAATTATGAAAAAAAAAATTAATTCTGAAAATTTAAGGATTAATAAAAACGTTTTTTATAAAAAAATTCAAAAAGAAAGTGAAAATGTGTTTTACTATTTTACCCTTTTGAATTAAATAAAATGATTTAATAATACTAAATTCTTATTGGTCCAAAGTTGGTTCTGTACAAAAAAGTGGTTCTGCAAAGAACGGTCCCATATATATATATATATATATATATGAGATGAGATCATGAGAAAACCTCATCTTGGTGGAAAACCTAGAAAACCCATCCACAACCGTTGGATCAAGCCTTAGTAGAGACTTTCTTTTCTTTTCAGAACCATTCTTAGTGCGAGAACTGACAGAACCACCAAAAACATGCATGCACGCCTTCAATAATTGTATTTTTTGCACATATGTTCTAAAAACAACATATATGTTTTAAAAAAACATAGTTGTTCTAAATAGTTTGATAAAAAATTGGAAATACAAAATTTTTCTTTGAAGGTGTGCATTTATGTTCTTATAAGGCGTGCAACAACAATATTGCAACCGTGTGTAAAGTTTTTGTGAAAGAAGAGGAAGAGTTCATGATAATACTGAAGAACACAAGTGGATTCTTACGATTATTGATGATTCTCATGTATTTTTTTTATTTTTAAAAGGCGTGCATGTATGTTTTTGGTGGTTCTGTCAGTTCTCGCACTAAGAATGGTTCTGAAAAGAAAGTCCCCCTATATATATATATATATATAATGCCAAAATTTTCTTTTGTAACTAGAAATATTCAAAACTTGATTTCATACATTGTTGATTCATGCCAAAAAAACACATTAAAATGAACACATATCTATAGTCAAAACATATATAATTCAATATACATTTTTCGACATCTTTGGTCAAATTATACAAAAATAAAGGAGTGTTTGGATCACTTCTTAGGATCATAGTCTAGAGTCGAAATGATCATCACTCCATTTTGTTACCTATATAAACACATGATAAACTTGTATTAGTTGTCAAGATATATAATTCATATATATTTTGATACTTTTTAGTAAAGCTTCTAAAATAAAGGGGCATTTGGATTATCGTCTAGGATTATGGTCTAGAGTCAAAATAACCATTACTCCACTTTTGATAAGTTACACGTGATGAACTCATATTAGTTTTCGAAATATACAACTTAATGTAAATCATTTGACGCTCTTGGTCAAATCTTTCCCTACTAAAGGGGCGTTTGGATTATCTCCTAGATTTTATGTCTAAAGTCGAAATAATCCCTACTCTACTTTTATTAAGCATAGAAACACTTGATAAACATATACTGGGTGTCAAAGTATATAATTCAATATATACTTTTCGACTCTCTAGGTTGAGTAAAATTAAATCAGGGAACGTTTAGATTACTTCTTAGGTTTTTATTTTTAGAGTCGAAGTAATCTTTGTTCCACATGTGTTGTTTTTATTTAAACCTCATTTTCTTTTATATATAATTTATTTTGTTATTATCTTGTTTAGGTGACAAATATGCCTTGAGCAATTGTTGGCGATATTCCTCTCACTAAATCATACATTCCTAAAGTGTCCGAAACACTCAGTATTTCTCCCACTATCGCAAACTTATACAAACCTATTGAAGATCGATGCATTCATGAAGGTAGAGGTGTTGATCAACTTTACTACACATCTCATCATATTGATCGTTACTTTTCCAATGTACGTCTTAATTGTCTCTATGAAATCAATGAGCTAATTGTTCCTCGTATTGTTCTAGACTTTTATAGTCAAGTCACTCTTCAAAGAGATGAATCCGGTCACATCCTAATCTCCTTCATGATTCAAAATGAATTCATCACTTTCTCACTCGTATAATTTGGCCAAATCCTTAAAATTCTATACAATGGTCAAGCCGTCTTCACAAATGAATGAGATCTCTCTTCTCTTGCATTCTTCCAAGAGACTGAAGGACCATATTATACCGATCTTCCTACTCCCGATGAAATTCATCAATTTCTTAGATTTGAACGTGTTGATTCAAATCATACCATCAAAAACAAATCTGCCACTCTTACGCCTAATCAAGAGTATGTGTTCAGTCTTGAAGGCCACCAGGGCCACCTCCCGGCTTGTCTTTCATATATATTATATTGTATTCTAACCGAGCAACAATATAATATAGCCTATTTCTTTGTCAAACGAATCTAAAGTGCTAAAGCCACTCCAAAAGCCTACCTTCCTTATGGTATGTTCTTGACACGTCTCTTTCGATATGTCATGGAACACTACCCTCATCTTGACAACGGGGTTTATAATGTCGTTGATCGAGTCATGCGTCCTCTAGCTCTAAGACAAACTCATAGACCTTGAAGTGATCGTGGTATCCCAAAGGCCCGTCACTCCGTCTCATCTTTATCCACTCATGACTTTGGATCATCATCTCATCAAGAAGTTAACGATAACGATGAGGGGACCTCTTGAGCTAGTACTCCATCTCCTAACTCTTATCTTAATTCTCTTTCACCTCTTACTCATCAAACTTATAACATCCCCACATCTTCTGAACAAACCGACTGTCTTCTTTTTGAATGTCAAAACACTTTGCTTAATCAAACGCAACAAATACATGAGGAAGTGAGAGGAGGATTCAAGTCTTTCAGAAAAGTATTAAAAAGAGTTTTTGGAAAAAAGAAGAAATGACGATGTAGGATCAAATTAACTTAGTTGAATGACTTGTTTGAAACTTTATTATGTGAAATTTCTTTGTGTTTACTTGTTTGTGTGATGATAACCTGGTTTCATCGAAAGAACTTGAACTTGTTTAAGTTTATTTAGGACCTCTAATCATTATGCCTTAATATTATGTTTATTATGATATAATTATGCATATGTGAACTAGAATTTATTATAGATTTGCGTTGTAACAGTAAACACCGATTTTCATTCGGAAAAACTTGAACTTGTTTAAGTTTATTTAGGACCCCTAATCATTATGCCTTAATATTATGCCTAGTATGACATAATTATGCATCTTTGTTCTATATATTTTTGGTTGTTTCATGCATATATATATATATATATAATATATATATATATAATATATATATATAATTTATATATATATCTATATATAATATATTAGTTTCATGCACATCTATATAATCAAATGCATACACTACATAGGACTTGCTGCAATTTGTTCACCAAACACAACCTTACATTTTTTTTGCTAAAAATCTAAATTTGGGCATCTAAAAAGTATCAGATAGGTGGGCCCCTTAGCTCAAGGGGCGGTCCCCTTATCAATAAGGGACTCACCACCATAGATACAGGGACTGGGGCCCATGGGTTTTACTGTTCCTTTCTTCTTTTTGACCCTCTTTTACTTAGCCTCAGCTATCCTTACCCAGAAAACACGAACATCATTTGGAAATGATTAAATTAACTAAAATTTATACCACTTCTAAACCATTCTCCTCTAATAAATTGCCTCTCATTTTTCACTATCAATTCATCATCATCTTCATTTGTCATCAACCACCATTACCTCCACGAAATCCACTAAAGCTTCCACTTCCAAACCTTCCAAAAGACCAAAAATCAACATAATTCCACCAAAAATATTATTCATTGACCTCACTCATGATGACACCAAAACTCCTTCCCTAAAATACCAAGTCTTTGTTAGACAATGAAACCCTGTAGGTATAATCTTATTAATGACCATTATTTATAATGGTAAAACCATAATACCCAAAATCCACAAACCGGATTTGGGCCTAATTATCCACTAATACTCCCTCGCAGTCTGAGCGGCGACTGGAGTAGTAAACTAGAAAATAAGAAATAAAACAAAACAAAACAAAACATTAACGTAAAAAAATGAACTGGCTCGTGATCGAAGCACGGACAACAATATAAAATTGTGTGGATTTGTGACCTTAGCACAAATCACCAACACAAATCATGATTGTGTGGATTTGTGACCTTAGCACAAATCACCAACACAAATAACAATCGTGTGGATTTGTGACCTTAGCACAAATCACCAACACAAATAACAATCGTGCGGAGACATGTTTAAAACTTTATAATGTGAATTTCCTTTATTCTTACTTGTTTGTGTGATGATAACCCGATTTCATCGGATGAACCTGTTTAAGTTTATTTAGGACCTCTAATCTTTATGCCTTAATATTATGCTTATTATGACATAATTATGCATCCTTGTTTTATGTATTTTTAGTTGTTTCATGCACATCTTTATATTCACATGCATATATAGGACTTGCTGCAAATTGTTCATCAAACATAACCTTTCTTACAAAAAATTTGCTAAAAAATCAAAATTTAGCCGTCTGAAAAGTATCAGATAGGCGGCCCCCTTAGCTCATAAGGGCGGTCCCCTTTATCAATAAGGGGACCGACACCATAGCTAAGGGGGTCGGCCTACCTGCTCACGAGTTTTACTGTTTCTATCTGCTTTTTGACTATCTTTTACTTAGGCTCAACTATCCTTACCCAGAAAACACGAACATTATTTGGAAATGCTTAAACTAACTCAAATTCATACCACGTCTAAACCATTTTCTTTCCATATATCACTTATCATTTTCACTACCAATTCATCATCTTCTTCATTTATCATCAACCACCATTACCTTTATGGCATCCACTAAAGCTTCCACTTCCAAACCTTCCAAAAGACCAAAAATCAACATAATTCCACCAAAACAATTATTCCTTGACCTCACTCATGATGAAACCAAAACTCCTTCCCCAAATTACCAAGTCTTATCACCAAGTGCCCCAAATGCACCCTCAAAAACTCCACCCATCATGGCCACTTCTTCATCCTTCGTTGCTTCCAAACTCAAATCACCAACCTCTTCTACATCACCATCAACCAATGGCTACTTGAACTCACCAATATCTCCTCCTCCAAGAGTACCTCCACCACCTCCAACTTATGAAAGTGGATCTATGGACATCACTCTCACTCTTTCACCACTCACTCCACTTGATATTCAATTCAATACTCCATCACCTCTACCACCTCCCTTTGGTCATCCCATTCCAAGAAACCTTCTTGAAGCACATGGAGATTCATGCTTATGTTACATTCATAACCGAACACTCATCTTTGGCTTAAGGGATGAACTTCAATACATGTTTTCTTACATTGAACACATGCTTTAACAACTACCACCACTAAATTCGCCACCACCACCATCAATTTCTCCAAATTATACATACTCTATGTTTAGTCTCTTAAGTTTCAAATAATTTTCAACCAACCTTTTACTTGCAAGTCCTATGGCAACCTAGGAAAATTAGGACTTTTGTAGTTTTTATTTATGTATGATGTATTATTATGCCTTAAACATAATATTTCCTTTTAATGCATGATAGTTATATGATTGTGTGGTACACACAATTTTTATGTTGAATGAATGGACTTTTATTCTATGTTTTTGAATATGCAATTAGTAAATTAGTTAGTTGTCTCTTATATGAATATATAATTGAGTTTAATTGGTTGATATTTGTGATGGTTGGCTAACACTAATTTATTGTCACCATGTTTAATTATTTTCATGACATTGCTACATGTTAGAAATATTGGTTTTGTTTCTCTAACTTGGTTTTGTAGCAAAGTTACCATAGCTCGATTCCTTGGTGCCCTCAAACGAGGGGGAGTACACATCAAGGGGGAGCATTCATTCTGTCGGTTTTACGTGTATTCATCGACGAAACCTTTTTAATTCTACAAAAAGAGGTAGAAATGGAAATAAAACTCACTAAATACTTGTTTAAAAATAATTTTATATTTAATGAGTTTAGATTTTGTAATCATCAAAAAGGGGGAGATTGTTGATAGAAATAATGTCTAAAAACGTTATTAATATTTTTTGACCTCTCTACGTTTTGATAATCAAAAAATGTAAAAACGCTCAATGTAAAATTAAACGTAAACAAGTAATTAGTCGTAAATTTTTATTTTAAAATTTTAATCACTTAAATGTATGAATAAATAAATGTTTAATGCATTTTATGATCAAAGGAATTTTTATTCAACCTCACATTTTTTATAAAATATAACAAACATTTTTATAACTTATACAAAACATTTTTGTATTTATTAGAAATGTTTTATTCAAAATAAATATTTTAAATTCAAATTCTTCACCTAAAAACAGATATATTTGATCCAGGAAACACCTCCCCTAGAAAAGATAAAAATAGGAGCGTCCAGCTATGGGCGACCCCCTTAAAGGTAAGGGCGGCCCCCTTAGTGATAAGCTGGCCGACACATGAGCTAAAGGGGCCGGCCAAGCAAAAACGCTCCCAACTTTGCCTATAAATAGTGGATTGTTCCCCACTGATTTTCTCACCTTTTGCACTCACTTTCTTTCTGTTTAGAATCAGTTTACATATCATTTACAATCCTTTGATCATTTAATCTTAAACAATTGTTTCCAAGTGATCCAAGCTTAGATCTTCAAGTGCAAGAGAAGAATACGTCCTACCATCAAGTTACGAGGTATTATAGCTTAGTTCGTGTTCTCATAACGTAGTTACGATTGTGTCATAATTTGTAAATAATTTATGCATATTGAGTAATTGTGTGTAATAGTTAGATCGTGGTGATCATAAAGAGTATAGTTAGATCGGGGTGATCATATTAGTACTTAGGTGAAGTGATCTTGTGTTAGTGCGGTTAGTATTTTAGTCCTCAAAATAAACAGTGTGTGGTAGATTGGTTCTAGCTAAGATTAGAACTCGACATTTGGCTTAGTGTAGGAAACTGGTGTAAGCTACTTGTGTACAGTTTTCTCCACCTAAAGGGAGTTTGTTGACATAGTGAAGAGAACTCTTGAGTTGGATACTCGGGGAGTGGAATAGGCGAAGAGGAGCTTCGTTCGAACCACTATAAATCCTTGTGTTGTGGTTTGATCTTTCTAACTCTTATCTGTCTTGCATACTTATTTATCTTGTTACCATTCATTTACTCAGTTAAATTGTTCATATTGTGTGTACGTTAAGATCACATAAAATCAAATCTAAGTTTCTATAAACATACAATACACTAAATTAAAAGGCGATAAACTATTCAACCCCCCTTCTAGTTTTCCACCAACCATTTAAATCATCATATAAAGAAATCTATAATATTAATATTACCTTTAATCGTGTTTGTTGATCCCACTTTAATAGATCGAATTCCTTAAGCTTGTATAAGGATTAGTTATATTAGATAAATCTAACACAGTTATAGTAGAAACTTTGTTTGAATGTATTAAAGATTATGCGGAATCTAATCTTCAATATTAAGAAGAACTATCAATGAAACAGTAATTATATGAACATATAATTTAACAAACAAAAGCTCCAATATTAATAATACGAATACTCTCAAAGTATTATGGTTACAAAGACCTTGAAGCTATGATAATTCTATGAATGACTCATTTTTGATACTTTTAACTCTATGCCCTAGGACCTCCTTTTACACACCAAGGAGTCCTAAACGGCTTACAATACTTTCCTAAGAATATCAAATCTTTTAAACAAATAAGTTATACATATCTTTTACACAAATAACTTATATAAATCACATAAGCAGTACTAACTTCTTTTCTACCAGCATTAACTCCTTTAGCAGCATTAACTTTGTACTAACAGTAGTAACTTTTGTACTAGCAGTAGTAACTACTTAGCAGTTTTTCTTCTAAGTCTCTGAGCAGCACTAATATGCACTAGCAGTAGTAACTTTATACTAGCAATACTAATTGTGTACTAGTAGTAGTAAACACTTAGCATTTTTCTCTGAAGTTCTTGAGCAGTACTAACACAACTGAGCAGCATTAACTCTGATATGAGCAGCAGTAATACTAGCAGCATTAAGAAGGCTTTTAATCCCAATAATCCTCCCCTAAACTTGATATTTATCTCCAAATTCATCAAGTTTCTCCATTAAAAATTCCATAATCACCAGGAGGATGCTTCCAAACACTTCATTGATTCTTAAGCTATTTTATGAGAAGTTTAAGAAGCTGATATGCCATTTCACTGAAATAATCAACCTGAAGCTTCTTGTTCAGCATATCTATAATTGTAGGTGGTGTAAGAGGATATCTCTTTTCTACCAACATGTAAATCTGTACATGTTGCATCCTCAAGAAATGTACTCCACGGGAGTCATACAGCTTCAAACTTAACACTCAGTAGTCTTGTTGATTCCTCCATACTGCATCTTCTACATGTGGTTCAAACATTGTTTTCAAATCATTCCATAATACTAAATCCAAGTCTTCCACTGGTCTTGTTGACTTATATTTAGCTTTTACCAACTTGTACAAAGTTTCTAAGTCTTCCCTGTTAAAACTTTTAAGCATGTAACTAAAGATCATGTACATTTGAGATTTTCCATCAGCTCTTATTATTTGATAACAGCTTTTCTTTCCTTCTTTGTGGATCTTCCAGTCAACAATCCTTGGAGACTTAACAGCCAAAGGAATAGCATCAATTGTTACCTCTTTTTCATCTGGAATGATTTCCATACACTATTTAATCTCTGCTGTTTCTTTGTCATCATCCACCTTTTGCTTCTTTAAACTCTCTTGTATCAGCTCTTCTCCTGCTCTCTTTTCTTTTCCTTCTGCCAACTCTGTTCTAAAGTCTTCAAATGTATTTACCATTTTGAATGCTCTATCAAACATCTCTTGAATAGAATCAAACCCTTTTAATTTCAAATCTTTAAGCTTGTAACCTTCCATGTTCTTTAGGTAAGTACACATTATCTTTCTCTGTTGAGCTTGTGTTGGTGGTTTGTTTCTTTTCTTTTCTCCTCTTTTAGCAGCAAAGTGCTTTCTTCTTTGTTCCAAGAGTTGTTGAAATAATTTTACCTTTTCTTCAACAGATAACTCTTCTTGTTCTTGTGCTTGCAATCTTTCAGACAATTGATAATCAACATCAATCTTTGCTTGAATATCATCCCATTCTTCAATCAAAGCAATATTGGATTCTTTTTCTTTTTCATCTTTCTCTCTTGTAAGTCTTTCTTCTTCATCAAATTCAGCTTGTAACTTTAAAGCAACTTCTTCATCAAGCCTGATTATATCTTTCTTCTTCATAGGCTTCACATGTTCTTTTATCATTATTCCTTTACCCTTGTCCTGTGATTCTTGTGAAGAAATTGTTGGTGTAGATTTTGTTGTTGTAGACTTACCTGGCACTTGAAAAACAATCCCTTTCACCTTGGGTTTTGAAGTTTTTAATGCTTCAAGTGCTTGAGCCAAAGTAATCTCTTCAGTAGTTATTGTAACAGTTGTTGCAGCAGTACTAACTTGAGCAGCATCAACTACTTCTTTAACAACATTTTCATTTTGCCCTGCAACAAACACTTCTTCACCATTTAAAGCATCCACATCAAACATTTCTTTGTCAGCATCATCTTGAACATTAATAATGGTAATGTCTTCATCTGCATCAATAGCATTAATCCTCCTCCCCTGTTTCGATGCATCCTCACCTAAATCTTCTTCATCACCAGAGGATTTTACCTTAGCACTTAAACTAACTTTGTATAGTCTCTTTAGCTTATGAGTTCTTGAACTTCTTTTCTTTTCAAGCTTCTTAACCCTCCTTTTCAAACTAGCAATCTCATTAGCTTGAGTGGTCTTTGTCTTCTCTAAATCAAGAACCTTCTTTTGTAAAGTGGTACACAACTCCATCAATTCATTAATTTTAAGTCTATCCTCATCACTTCGAAGTGTGTTACCTCTTGCGAGCAGTGAATCATTAGAAAGTTTAGATACATTCTCAAACCTAGTTTGAGAAATAGTATCCCCCATGGTTTCTTAGCACCTGGAACCACCAGCTAAAGTAGTTCTTAGGGAACTAGATTCATTAGGTGTTGCCTTGGATTGGGTCTTAGTTATGTTACCACTGTCTTGATCTACTTCTAAGCTAGAAGCATTAGTGGTAGCCCTCACCAAACTATCACCCAACTCCTTATGGACAACCTCATCTGCAACAATGTCACTAGACTGAGGTACCTGAGTGTCCTTTCTTTTAGGCTTCCTAGGTTTTTGTATCTTTTAAGGTTGAGATGATGATTCAATAATGGTGGGTGTGTGATGGGGATCAGTTGAAATTGCTGAACCTTCACCCATATCTGCTTGGTTTTATACCACCATTGTTGGAAATAAAGGTGTTACTCTACCAGAAAAACCTTTGCCTACCCTTCTCATATTTCTAAAAATCTTCTTAGTGTGAGAGGGTGCATTATAAATTCTCTTATGAGTTGACAGCCCATCAAGTTGTTGATTCAAAAACACTTGTACAAACCTTGGATATATCAAAAATTTCCCAGACACATTATCCAAGTTTCTGATCATACCTTCAAAAATGAACTTTGAAAAGTTGAATTTCTGATTTGTTGCTAAGCAGATAATAGCAGATGCCATAGTGCTACTAAACTCATTCCATGTGGTAGTCTTTGGACTTAGACATTGTAGAATAGTATGAATCAGAAATTTCCATTATAGAGAGAAAATGGCTTATAAAAAGTGAGCTTCTGTGAAATTTTCTCATATCCCATCAATGCAAGTTGTTTAAAAATGGTAGAGTTTGGTAAACAATCAATGCCTTCCTCATCTTCTAGTTTAAGATCTCTTCTCACAGATGCTTCAGAGATAATTATCTTTTTTCCATCTACTAGGGCATGCAACTATACTTCCCCATTGATAGTTTTGACCATGCCAGTAGACCAGAATTGTTCAATGCAAGAGATATATATAGTGGGATTAACCGTTAATGTATATCTTATAGGTTGTGCATTCAGAAAATCCACAATTTGTTTAAACCCATCACTTTTTGTGGGTTTAGACAAAAATGCGACCATGTTATGAGTATCTGCAAACTTTAGGGTCGTCATTTATGTTGGGTTTTGATGATGGATGATAAAATTAAGTTAGGGTTTGTAATTAGAGAGTTTACGAAAGTATGAAATCGATTAAATGACTGATTAAAACCCTTAATCGAAGTATTTATGAAAATACCCTCAGCAGCATTAACTTGAACCCAGCAGTAGTAACTCATCAGTAGTAAGTGTATGCCTAGCAGCATTAACTTTGAGTCACCAGTATTAACTCCAATTCCATTCCAAAAAGCTTTTCCATCATCAATCTAACACTTTTATTTGCTTTTCCTGCAAAATGTTAGTCCAAAAACTAAGAAAACACAAGCCATAGAAATTTTCACAATTATCACAGTATTAATTATACCTAGCAGTATTAAGTATAACTAACAGTAGTAACTCAGCAGTATTAAGTATAACCAGCAGTACTAATTATACTTAACAGCAAAAACTTTTAATGACATGAATAACAGTACTAATTCATACAAAACTCTACAAAAACATAAAGAGATAAAAGACTTTAAAGATTCATCATTCCAATACTAACAATCAAATATTGAAATCTACTTACATCAAAAGCTTTTGTAAGCAAATCTGCAACATTCTTGTCAGTATGGATTTTGACCATTTGAATCAATTTCTTTTCATTGCAATCTCTAATAAAATGATGTCTGATCTCTATATGCTTTGTTTTTTTTAATGAAAAACAAGATTTTTAATTATGCAAATAGTACTGTTATTGTCAATAAAGATCTTGGTATGCATAAAATTGTACCCATAATCAAGTAGTTGATTTTGAATCCAAAGCACTTGTCTACAGCAACTTGAAGCAGCCACATATTCAGCTTCTATTGTGGAATTTGCAACCACTGTCTGTTTCTTGCACTGCCATGATATCAATCTACATCTAAGGAATTGACAACCTCCTGTTGTAGACTTCCTATCCAAGCTTGCTCCAATATAATCACTATTAATGTATGCTACCAAATCAAAAGGAGAATCTTTTGGATACTAAAGGCTCAATTTTGGTTGACCTTTTGAGTACCTAAAAATCCTTTTCACAACATGAAGATGTGAAACTTTTGGATTGACTTGGTATCTAGTACAGGCACATACTGCAAACATGATGTCAGGTCTTGAAGATGTAAGATACATCAATGAACCAATTATTGACCTATACATATGAACATCCACTTCTTTACCATCTTCATCCTTGATCAAAGGCTTTTGAGTTTCTATTGGTGTGCTTGCAGTCTTGACTTCTATAAACCCAAATTTCTTTAGAATTTTACCAATATATTTATCTTGACTAATAAATATGTCATCCTTCTTCTGCTGCACTTTTAATCCTAAAAAGAATGTAAGATCTCCCACAGAACTCATCTAAAATTTTTCATGCATCAACTTTTCAAATGCATTACATAGATCCTTCTTTGTTAAACCAAAGATGATATCATCCACATACACTTGGACCAGCAAAATATCACCTTTGTATCTTTTGATGAATAAGGTCTTGTCAATTTTCCCTTTTTAAAACTCATTGTCCAACAGATATGTTGATAAGATTTCATACCAAGCTCTAGGAGCTTGATGTAGTCCATATAGTGCTTTTTCAACCTTATATACTCTATCAGGAAAGTTTGGATATTCAAATCCTGGTGGTTGACAT
>BQNB010080234.1:2847-29993 GCA_026074375.1 Tanacetum coccineum
AGTCTGGCTTAGGTGAAAGCATGTGCATCGTTTGAATCGTTTGACCCGTTTTTACCAAAATATTATCTAATTCCTTTATTTTATTCTCAAGTTGAATTTGTTTATCCAGAAGCTCGTCTTCGCGAATTTTGAAATCAGACTTCAACTTTTCTTTTCTTCTTGAAGAAAATAAGAAGAAAAGAAATAGTTGACTTTTCTATTGAAAGCTAGTTATTTAAATTTGTAATTTCCTCATTTAAAGTCGTTATTTGTTTACCGGAACTTAAGTGAAGTTCATTTATGTTTTTAGTAAGACATTGCTTTTGATAAACAGACTTTTGATAACACCTTTCAAGTTTGTCATATTTTTCTTGACTAATTTCAAAACACTTTCCTTGATTTTTATATCTAGCAAGCTCAGTGGTCAAATCAGCATTAGTTTCTCTCAACTTGCGATTGACCGTGTTGACTTTCTCAACTTCAATTGCCAAATTATTATATAATGATTCAAAATAAGCACGTGTTTCCTCAACAGTTGCAGGATGTTGTTCTACTATTCCCCCACCTTGTTCCACACTAGGAACCTCAGAAATAACATTACTGTCATTCTGTTGTACTTGGTATGGTTCAGAAATAGGCTTGACTAGCTTAGTATATTAGCTCCTCTTGAGTAAACATATTGAATATATCTTTATTGTAGCAATTGTCTTAAAGTTGTACCTCAAATGATACGTTTGAGTCATAGACGGGAGCTTTGTCAGTCTGAGTACTCGATGTCGATGCTTGTTGCAAATTAGCCATCAAGATGCAGTTTGCATTGACTTCCTTAATCTTATCAAGATCTCCTGCAGCAGCCATCAAATCAAACTCTTCAACTTAGAGTTGGATCCCTACTTCTTCCTTTTGAGCAATCAGTAGCTGGGTCTGAAGATAAGAAGCATCCTTTCTCTTTGGTCTAACTGTGCAGTTCCTAGCAAGATGCCCCAATCCTTTGCAGTTGTAACACCTTATTTGATTACCATTATTTCTAATCGCATTATCCTCAGCCCGTGCTGCTACAATATTACCATTCCTATTTGGATTCGGATTTTGATTAGCAATCCCCGGAACAACAATAAGCCCATTCTGATTTCCAACATTCTAAACACTTGGATTCTGAACTACATTTTGAACAACCGGATTCCCAATATTTTGTACTGCATTATACCCAATCTGATTCCCAACATTTTACCCAGCATACTGTCTAAAATGATTCCCACCATTACCTCCAACCATCTGCATATGTCTATCTTGACCCATATTCATACCCGGCTGTGCACTCTGTCTGTTGTGAGGGTTTGATGAAATTATTTGGTTGTTGTTGGTTGGTGTTGAGTAGTTTAGTTTAAATGCTTTAACCATTAGAACAAGTGCCATTTTCATTTCCGTTGTGGGATTTGTGTGTCTTAGGTATTTGGCATTGGTTGTTGCATGTAGTTCTGGTTGAATGATGGTTGTGGGTTGTAGTTGTTGTTAGGTTGTGGTTGTTGCATGTAGGTACTTGACGATGGTTGATCTGGGTGAAACACTGGATAATTGAAAGGATTGTTAGAAATTTCCATGAGTGCCAAAGGATCATGTGTTTTTGCAAGTCGTTTAGCTCTTAGTTCATCTACCTCCTTTTGATTGTATTTCAATAAATCATACAATTGAGTATAATCTGTTGTATGCAAGTCCTTTGTTTAATGAACAATGGTAACATGTCGACTCCATTCTGGCTGTAAGTTGTTTAGGAACTTGAGATTGCTGGCAATCTTTTTTAGAAAATGTTTTTTTCTTTTGAAATCATTCATCAACTTTGAGAAACGATGATAGTAAGACTCAATCAATTCCCCATCAGTAGAAGTAAACCTTTCCCATTCATTAAACAACTTAGTTTCTTAGTCTGAAAACGTATTGGTTCTCTTGAAAATCATTCATCAAACTTGAAAACGAATTGTAAGACTCCAATCTACTACCCCCAACACAACACCACCTTCTCGCGCGGCGAACACAACATACACCCAACAAAAAAAAAAGTAAACCTTCTCCCCCATATCATTAAACAGACTTAAAGAGAGCGCCTTCTTCTCTTGAAGGCCATATCGGAACCTGTCAGTCATCACAACTATGCTCGTGGCTATTAACACTAAGCTTAAAACGACTTATTATCTCAACCAACAAGAGAACAGATCTAGTCATCAGCCACAACACAGCATCTACTGATGTTGGAGATGGTTTCGACAGGCTGTTGCTTATGCAGGTTGGTACTGTACATGATGGAGGATTCACAAGGAGGGAGTCATAAGTGGATTACAATAAACGACGAGACAATGGGTGCAGAGACATGTGAACGGTAGAGAGGAGATGTTTATACGATAAGTACTACATCATGCTTATATACTAAAAGGAAAAACTTATATGGGCGATTCACATGTAAGATTAACATTTATGTATAAGGGGGATCGATCGGATGAAGAAGATGTTGATAAAGGATGATTGTGGTTTAGGGGTGTTGTAAGTGAATTTGGGATTTCACTTTAATAACGGAGTATGGAGAATGTTGACATTCATATTAAAATAGGGCAGCGGGTTTAAGATGTTTGGTGGAGTTTTAGTAAATGATGCTTTTAGTATTGTTGGAGAGTCTGTTGATTATGTGGTGCTTTGGTTGTTGGTAGTTGGGGATGGAATGTGGTTTTGGGGTGGAGGGGGGGTGGGTGGGTTGAATGTGTTTAGGATATATTATGTGTGTGGTATTGAGGTTGGGGTGGTGTATGGGTTTTTTGGGTGGATGTGGAGGGAGGATGGTTGGGGTAGTTGTTGAAAGATATTAAGGGGTTTATTGGTGGGGTTGGGAGTGTTTGAAGGGGTTTGGGGGGGGGGTTGGGGTAGGGTAGGGGGTTATGGTTGGGTAGGTTTTGTAGTTATTTACGATTTGGGGGGGGTATAGGGTGGGTGGAGTTTAGGGGTGGTGTTTTGTTTTTGTAATTATGGGATTTAGGGTTGGTGAGTTTGGTGTTTTGGAGTTATTTTGTATGGGGGGTTTGTTGAGGTGTATGTTGTAAGCTAGTGTTAATGGGTGTTTTTGAGTTGAGGTGGTAATAGATTATGAAAAATATGAATTTAAATGAAAAATAGGAAAAGAATTTGGGAAAAAATATTAAAAAAAGAAGTAAAAAATAAGTAAATGGAAACAGTGTGAAAAAAAAAAGATAGTGTTCCACTACAAGTTATTTCCATGTTATTAAATTTCCATTTCCGGGCGCTCCCAACTTCCTCATTCCCCTCCACTCCCCTCCACATCTCCTTCCCTCTTTCCCTTATGTCCTTGTCCCAATTACCTCCCCCATACCCGTCCATCCCTTCCCCTTTCCTTCCACCCCCACCCCCCCCCCACGACAGCACACCCGACACCCGTTTCGCCCAGAAGCTTCCAAGTTCCCCCCCCCCCCCACTCCCTCCAATTTCCCACCTCTTTCCGAAATTCCCCCCGCCCCCCAACAACCCAACTAACGCCCTCCCTTCCAAACCACACCGGACTCAACCCCACATCCTCGCTACCAAATTTCCGAACCTTCCCACCAATTTAAAAAGTTGTTTGTTAGAGGGTTGTGGGGTATAAAAAATTCGCTATATAAAGATTCTACGTCCCCTCCCCCCATTCCACTCCCCCCACTTCCATCCCTCCCCCCTTCCCGTATTCCGAACCAATATTGAGAAAACACTGAAGACATTTATTGGGATGTACCTTCCTCCCTTCCCCCCTCCCTCCTCCTTCCAATCACGCCTCATTCCGCCACCCAACCAAATTTTCCTAATCCCCCCCCTCCCCTCCAACTCCTAAAACCCCAAAACTTTCCTCTCAACCTAATTGTATATGATTCTTCCTCCCTCCTTCCCTCTCTTTTCCTATCCTCCCATCCCCCCTTCCACCCCAAAAACTCCCTGCCCCTCCCCCCCGTCCTCGCTCTCCCACCCCTCACCCAACTCCCATTCCCCCCGAGCCTCCGAGCAATCCCCCCTTCCACCTCATTCCCTACCCTCGCAACTTTCCAAGCCCCGCTTCCTCCCAGCTTCCGTTCCTCCCCACTCCCACCCCCACAGCCTTCCCCTCCCTATCCCAATATAAAATAACAAAAGTCCCCCAACCCCCATCCACACTCCCCCCAACCCTTCCGTCCTACTCCACTGACCTATCCCCTAGACGCAAATTTCACTCCATCCTCCTCCGCCCTTCCACCCCCATATTGCACTGCCCACCTCAAAACCCCAATTAAAGAGTGTATTATACCCCTCCTCCCTTCCACCACTCAGAAATACAGCGCCAACACACCATTCACAAACACCGAATGCATACCCTTCCATCCACCTACTCCCACCAATCCCCCTATTTGTTAATTTATAAATAATTATTTAAAATATTTTAAAAAATGAATTCCCCTCCCGCGCCAACGTTTCCCACCCACCCCCTCCCTCTCATCCCCTCCTCCCTAAATATATTTTACCGCAATTTCCTACCTCCCCCCTCCTAAGCCCACCCCATCCCCCTTCGATATATGTCTGTGAATTGAAGAACTTTCAAAGTTGACAGGGCAAAAAAATGACGTCTGGCTAAGTCTACGTAAATAGCAGCGGGTCCTAAAAAATCGAGGAGCCTTAAAAAAATAATGACCTAAAACCCATACACTTTAATTGCTTTAACAACGAAACTTTAAGAATTGGATTCCACTTCTGTTAAATTTTAATTCTGAAAAAAACCGTTGTTTATAAATCTACTTTTTATTTTTTATGCATATACTTTTGATTAAACTATTAAAATCAATAAGGTAGAACTATTTCATCTTCAATTGATAAATGAATGAAATCCATAATCTTTCTTGTGATATTTCTATCTTATAACTTTAGCGTTGAAAATTTTATTTTTGACGAAGCAACAATCCGTATCGAACTTTAACATTATTCTATATGCAATATAAGTATTAGGGAAAGGATTAAGATTTTGAATATAGTAAGTATTATTTTTACACGATATATAATTTTTCTCAAAACTTTTAGTTTCAAAACAAATCTAAGTTGTCAGTATCTGAACAATTGTTATGGCTCAAAGAACTTTCAAAGTTAAGACAACTATCTTTTAGATATTATCATCAAGTGACTTTAAATTTTTAATGCTAAATAGAATACTAAAGTTACATTCTTTACTTTAAATTGATCAAATCTACTTTCAATTGCTTAATCAACTCTACCAATCTCTTCAAAACCTTTATAGTTTCATTGCCAATATTATTATATTTTCTCTCTACAAGATTTGTTATTTTTTCTTCGGATTTTGATTCTACATTCAATTTAATTCTTTAACAATTTTTTATCATAACTTTAGGCATCATCAAATTCATTATCTCTGTATATTTTTAAGAAGGTAACATGACTTCCTAACTGTTTTAATAAGTAACCCCTAATGTGTTTAATAGTATCATTAATACAATTATTTTTTTAATGTAAATTTTTATTGATGAAATTGATAACGAATGATACGTTATATCAAATAAATATTTTTAAGAGAAACTCAAATCATCTAGTTCATGTTCAACTAAAGTTTCAAATCGCGTCTTGCTTTAGGCCCCATGTAAACTTTATTTTATGAATATAATGCATTTTGTATTTGTAAGATTTAACATCTTAGTGTTCTAGCACATTATATGTCACTTTCTCAACATGTAAGATTTTCCACTATTTAGGGAGTGAAAATAAAGTTAATATAACATTGATGTTCGAACAACTCCCAATAAACCTTGAGGCTATTAAAGTAGTGTTTACAAAAGTAATATTATTACTAACTAAGGATGTAGTTTTATAGATGAGATGGAGTGAAAGTTAAAAAAATTAAATTAATTTTAATAAGCTACAAGAAATTTAGCATTATTTAAATAGATCATGAAAAAAATTAATCTTTAATAAGTTTTTTCTGCCAAATAAAACTTATATTTTAAGTGACTTATTTTTTTTATAAAAATAATCATAATATTCTCAAAAACTATTGTGTCAAATATGCCCTTAAACGATAATAACCTCAAGGGTGTAAAGAAATGAATAAGAATTAATATCTAAAAATCGGTCTTTTATATCTAGATTTTTGCCTTTCATGTTAGACTCATAATTATTTATCGGGTAATTGAGACCTTATATAATACTAAAGATTTCGGGTTATTTAACATTTATTGGCTATTTTGGACCTTATATAATCGGATCTTCAAAGTTGACGGCCAAAAATACGTCTGGCTAAGTCTAACGAATATGCCAAAGGTCCCTAAAAAGTTAGAGGGCATTAAAAATTAAAGACTTAAAACCCATAACTTTAGTTGCTTTACCTAAAGTGAAACTTTAGATTGAAGCCACTTATGTTAAATTTTAATTCGGAAAAACCGTTGTCATAAATCTACTTTTCTAGTTTTTTATGCAAAATCTTTGATTAACTATTTAAAATCAATATGGTATAATATTTCATCTTCAATGGATAAATGATTTAATCCATAATCTTTCTTGTGATATTTTGATCTTATAACATTAGTGTTAAAACATTTATTTTTGACGAACCAACTGTCACCCGAACGATTAACATTATTGTATATGCAATATAAATATTAGGAAAATGATTTAGATTTTGAATATGGTTAGTATTATTTTTACACAATATATAATTTTTCTCAATACTTTTAGTTTCATGAATAAATCTAAGTCATCATCATCCAAACAATTGCAAAGGGTTAAAGAACTTTTAAAGTTAAGACAACTATCTTTTACCTATTATTATCAAATGACTTTTAATTTTTAATGTGAAATAGAAAACTAAAGAGATATTCATGCACTCATAATTGGTCAAATCTACTTTCAATTGCTGAAATCATTTGATCTGCAATGTATAAAAATAATCAGCTCTACAAATCTTTTCGAAACCTTTATAGCTTCATTGCCAACAGTATTATATTTTCTCTCTACAAGATTTGTTTTTTTTCTTTGAATTTTGATTCTACATTCAATTTAATTCTTTAACATTTTTTTTGTCGAAACTTAAGGCATCATTAAATTCATTATCTCTATATATATTTTAAGAAGGAAACACGACCTCCTAATTGTTTAATAGTAGCGTTAATACAACTATTTTTTTAATGTAAATTTTTAGTGATGGAATTGATAGCGAACAATACGTCATATCAAATAAATATTTTTAACAAAAACTCAAATCATTTAGTTCATATTCAGCTAATGTTTTCAAATCGCGTCTTGCTTAGCTCCATGTAAACTTTATTTTATGTATATAATGCGTCTTTTACTTTTTTTTTGGAACGGCAAGTTAGTACAGTTACTAAGTTAGTTATTCGATTCCACAGTACTTACCCAGAAGGTAGTCCCTACCACCACTAATAATAATTAGTTATTTCGATTCAACAGTACATACCACAGAAGGTAAAGATAATGTTTTTGCCCAGCCAGCCTGAATCTACCATCTTATAGGGTAGAACTCCACAGATTCCCACCTTGAAGGAAAACCCCACAGAGAGACTCGAACATGAGACCTCTCGCATGTGGTAACAACCTTTAAACCGATACTACGCATATCTAAAAGTGCATTGCTTTATATACCATCTCATGCAAAATGGAGAAGAATTTGGTTAACATATTATTTCATGAAGAAGTAGAAAAGATTTTCCTGGTTGGTCAGAAGTATACACACGATTACTCCTAAACTGAGGCAGTTCGAAGTGGTTTCCAAAGGTGCCATGAATCAACATAGAACTTTTTTTGCGTAAATTAAAATTGTATGAAATATCGATTTTTCTCAAAATGCACTTGTTAAATTTTTGTGACTAAATGACGATGTTTAAAAATATAGGGGGGTGGGTGGGGAGGGGACGTACCTTACGGTAAACTAGCACGGAATTATAACCTGCAGAAGGTGAGGGGGAGTGGGCACAGGCACAAACACAAACACATGGCCCAAAACATCACATTGTTTTTAATTAACAAATGAGAAATAAAGAATGTACAAAACTAAACATTCTCCTCACCTTATTTTTTAGAGATGGTGTAGGGGTACATCTTTATGGAATTTAAATTCCTCTAATTAACTTGCTTGTCCTTCACACCAAACAATCATTTTAATTCAAATCTTAACTCTTTTTAACTAAGCGCAATTAAATCCATATACATAGATTAATTAACACTTTAACCCACTTAGAATTGCTACTATATTCTAACAATTTTCACATTACTAGTGAGTCTTAGTTTATATCGATCCCCAACTTATCCATCCAATGTTGGAACGTCGAATTTCGAACTATGGACTACCTTGTTAACCAAGCATTGTACCTTAGTAAATATCAAAGTTAGCTTTCCTTAGACCTCCTTGACTCTCTTCTTTCAACATCATTACCCTCTGCACCCTCTTGACAAGGTACTACGGTTTTTATTATGTCTGCCCTCACATTTGTACCAAGGTGTGCTTGCTCATTTACCAACTAGTCCATGTTTGTCTTTCCTTCAAGTTGTTTAACCTCCAACTTTCTTTGAACCACTACAAATCATCGTTACTATCGTGAATTACCTCAGCTTTACGATTTTCTTGAGCTCCCTACAGTTCCACCTCAAATCAAGCACTTTGACCATGTACTCCATGGACTCCTGCTTTAACATCATGACCAAGTTGCATGAATCCACATTGTTCTACACCTCGATGATTTTGCACACTATTCCCATCGAGCTTTTCGATGTTTAACCTAGTATTTACACTAGTCATTCTTCTTTAACCTTGTTACAAACCCTGTTAAGTTGCATCTTAACTACCTTTACCAACAAGTCTCACATGCCATATGTTAAACCCACTTTCTTTTGATAATTAATCAACTAACCATTAGAAAACTCTAAATCTTCGCTCTTTCCTCCTCAAGTCTACATGTTTGATATACTTTGTACTCCAAGTAATCACTTTTCCTGAATCCTAAAACAAAGCTAACCCCTACTTGTCTTCCAAGAACCACCAAGACTTGAATTCCAAGAAACCCGCGAACACTTTCAAACTTCAATAGCTCAAGATCTTAGATAATCAACTAAACCTTGAAGCCTTTTCACCCTTCAACTTGATAACCTCTATAACCTAAAAAACATCACCCAAAAGTCTAAAAATTCACCCTAGTACAAACCCTTTTGTAGCTTGAACCTTGTTGTATTAAACCTTTTAATACCAAGCGTTATAAACCCAATACTCCTTCAAAAAACCCAACAATCTTAAGCCTTCAAACTCTTGATCGAAAACTACTTTGAATAGAACTTGCTTGAACCAATAACTTCGACCACCTATATCTCTATCTAAGAACCTTCGATCTAAGATCCATCCAATGATAATCTAGATCTATGTGTCTTCGACGTACGATTCGAATTTCACAACGATCCAACGGTTAACAAGCCCACAACATCAAATCTCCCACCGATGCGCCAAAAGTGATGAACCAAAAAGAGAAGAGATTGCTCGTTAGTATTGTACACCTTTGAGTCGACCTAGCTTCAAGAAACCAACGTCACCTTAGCTCTGATACCACTTGTTTGGCATTCTACCGCCCAAGATCTCATAGTGTCCTACATATAAGCTCAACCGAGGTTACATTCTAAAACCAATTGATTTTCTAAATACAAAGTTTGTTTTGTGACTAAGTTTGCTTTGTGGCTGATAAAAATTAAGGAACATAAACAGAGCTAAACACTTGAAAGCTAATTGGTGTTAGTAAAATAAGCATCTTTATTAGATTATAAATGCAAATTTCCTTGATAATAGTAATACTAGGTTTACGAAAGTTCAATTTACTCCTTTAATATGCACATTTTATCGTCTATTCCTTTTAAGAATTAAAAGTGTGTTCTTATATCACTTTTTACCCCTCTCCCACTATTCTGTTTTAATTTGTAGTTTTATAATAAAAACAAATTAAAAAAATATCAAAAGAATAAAAGAAATTAAAAGTAATGAAATCCTTTTTAGAGGTATTAATATCCATTTTCAATAAAAAATTATCATGTTATTTAAAATAGGATTTTGCTATTTGTAATTTGTACTGCTTATACTTAAACGTTAAAAAAGATGCAAATACGTTAAACATTTTTTTCAAAATAATATAAAATGTATGGGTTTTTCTATCTTGTGCTTTAGATGGATATGTATGATGACATGCCATACCTCCTCATTTTGGCCCCACCGGGTGCCACGTCATCTTAACACTCCCACTTCAAAATACTCATTCACTCATAACATACCCCCCAACTTTTTTATTTTGGCCACACCACCCATAATTTTATTTTCTTTTCCATATTTTCACACAAACTAAATTCATTGTATTCAAAATAAAAATACAAAATACAATACGATAATAAAAAAACAATACGAAAATAAAATTATAATACGGAATTTAAAAATACAATACGGAATTTAAAAAACAAAACCGGAAATTAAAAAACAATACATATCTAAATAAAAGCGTAACCGTATGAAATTAATCTGATTCGTATTCTGAATCAGATTTCACCACAAACTCCAACATAAATAACTCATCATGAGCTTGTTCTTGCCTAATTCTCTCCTCCCACTCTTTTTTAGCCCTTGTTTCTTCTTCTAACGTTTCTCTTAATGCCTCTTCAACAGGAGTTAGCTGCTGATGTCACTATATCTTCTCATAAGAATATCTCATCATAAGATAGTTCATACACCTATCCATGTTCATACATTGATTCATCTACCGTTGGAAATGAAGAAAGGGGAGACATGGGTTGATGCGTATGTTGTTGTGATGACGAACCACCCGTTGAAAATGAAGAAATGGGAGACACGGGTGGTTTTTCGGGTGTCGGGGGATTGCTTTCGCTAGTTTTCTCATTAAACATGGTGAGTTTTTGATCCATAGTCGTTGAAATTTAAAATTTGAATACGGATTTAAATATTACAATACTGAATTTAAAATTATAATATGGAATTTAAAAATAAAATACGGAATTTAAAAATATAATAAGGAATTTAAAAATACAATACCAAAATTTAAAACACAATCGTCCTAATTGTATTTTTCCCATAGCCAAACAAATTCAGCATTCATTTGTTTTTTTATTTTTTCCGCCTTTCCATACATAGAAAGATTCATCTCATAATCTTTATCAGCTTCTTCTTTCAAAAAAGTGTCGATCAAAGCACGACTCTCTTGTGGAATGTCATTGCATTTCTCGTATGCTTTTCTCAGATCATCTTTAGCTGTGCTTGCATTGTCAAATTGCACGGCTAACTCCATAATTGCTTTCTGACGAACGATATCTTTGTCAATTAGTTTTTGAACCAAAGCTTGGATTTCATCGATGCTGTGTGGAAGTGAACGAGCCATATCAGATTTTTGTTTGGGATTAAGTGTGAAAATTTTAGGTAAAAAATGGTGTTATTTAGAGTGTAAAAGTGGGTAAAATTTATTAATTTTTGAAATTAACCAACGGTTACATATTCAAAAATGTAACGTATATATCTTTTGTCCTTTTCTTGCTCACTTAAATGGCGAAAATAAAAAAAAAACCAAACAAGAGAGTGTTGATGGTGGTGGTGGAGCGAGCAGGTTGCGCGCTCCCACATATGTAACGGCGAGGTTGATATCGCCCCCAACACCGATCCCTCTTAGACACAATAAAAGAAAAAAGTATCCCCGACGCCAAGTGTCATCTTCTTAATAGCCGGCAGTCATTCAGTGGTTTTATATCAGGCCTCACAATCACTGACTAACTGGTCATTCAGAAGATGACACGCAGTCAGTAGGATCATCCTTAACATGTGCCCCTGGGGCACAAGTTTGAAAAATCCAAGATATATTAGGAAACCACTATAAATACTATAACCCTATGAGTAACGACACACAAAAAACACCAACACGTACAAGTTTAATCTGTCGTCATGAACTTATTTTCAGTTCTCTACGGTCATGATCCAATGCTTCTATATCTCTATCTCCTCCTTATTTCTAGCATTACCCCATCTTTTTAAACCAATTCGCAAAACCGGCCACCACTCCCACTAGGGCCGAAACCCTTGCCTTACATAGGCAGCTTAATCACCATGCTCCGAAACAAGCCCACTTTCAAATGGATTCATAGAATGATGAACGAAATGAATTCCAAGATCCTATGTATTCGCCTTAGACACGTCCATGTGATAGCTGTGAGTGATCCAAAGATCGCTCTTGAATTTATGAAGGACGTAAATGGCATCTTCTCGTCAAGGCCTCACTGCGTGTCAGGCTATTTAACGAGCGGTGGTTACTTGACCACTGGTCTTGTTCCAATGGGCGATCATTGGCAGAAGATGAGGAGAATCTTAACTACTGAAATTTCTTCGATGGCTAGGCATAAGTGGCTTGAGAACAAGCGATACGAAGTTGCTGATAATTTACTTAGGTATACGTACGTATTTGTGTATATACCAATATTGGCATGCATTAGTTTAATTTGGTCACTGATAATCTACTAATTTTTGGACCCAAATAGCAACCAAAACTACTGTGGTTTGTTTCACGATTTGACCCTTATGTTGCATCAAATTTCATAACTTGTCGAAAAAAAATTAAAACCTACAACAAATATGTTATTCAATTCGTAACCCTTTACCTAAAAAAAAGTGATTTGTACACAATGTTTTACATGTTTTAAAATTTCTTTTGTAGTTTCAAACTGTACAAACTTATACGTATTATACATGTATATGCTGGTTTACATATTTATAATCGTGGTGGAATTTTAATTTCTAAACCATAAGATGCTGCATAAATAATTTTGCAAAAAGCATTTGCTCAAATCTACTAGCTAGCGCGTACAAATATAAACTTCGTTAACAGTTAAAAGATGAGGGGTAATTTTGTACTTCTAGTTTTCTCGTTCCCAATTAAATCGTGAGGAAATTGGATAAGCCATTGAACTCTATAACTTAAAGTTAATTTTACAAATTCTGTATTCACATGCAGTCATAAGTTAAAACTTGAATTCTTTACAACTTTAAGTTCGAAAATTGAAATGAAATTTTCATATTAGTCTTCGCTTGTTAACCCTGATTAGAGTTGTGGAAATGTAGTTGTGAGACTATGGTATTGGTGCTTATAGGTGAACATGTGGGTTAGCTTCCATGGCTAATCCATCTCTATTTCTCTGTATGGGTAGAAATAGAGGGAAAGTTTTGGTTGTTTTGACAGATTTCTTTCTTTGTTGTTCAATATTTAGGTTCTTGGATAGTACTGGTTATAGTTTGTATAAGCCAGGTATGTCTGGTATGTTGTTTATCATTTGTAATCATTGTTTATTAATGAAATGTTCACCTTGCACCAAAAAAAAATCTTGTATAGAAAAAAGGTGTATATATAAAAAAGGTGGACGTGTTCGAATTGCATGCATGTTCGCTGTAATGAGAAAAATAGGTCGTTGCAAAGTTTCTAACTAACCATTAACGAACCAGACCTTGACACCTGCTCTTTAATAAAGTTTAACCAGCTGTCGATCAACATAAGTGTTGAATTGACTAAACTCGTAAACTCATTTGTATTATGCATGCATCTATTATTATGTTACCTCATGACAAATCATCCAAACATAAATCTTTTGGTTTTTTAAATCCATCATCGAAATTTCATAAACATTCATACAAGTGAAATGCATTGAATTGTAAATATGTTCAAGACCTTTAACCTATTCGTGACAAAAATAAGCATAAAACAAAACATGACTCTATTGATGAAATATAAAGTATTATATAACACAAACAAAAATATTAAAGATTAAAGTTGAAAAAAATTGACTTCAAAAAATCAAATGAGGACAATAAAAGTGGGACGGAGGGAGTAATATTTATAGACTACAATATTTGTAGATCACATGAGATCTAACAACAAATTAACCATAATAGACCCAAGCTTACCAATTACAAGCGAGATTGATTGAACTAAATCACATAAAAATAGTGTTTCAAAACAAGCACAGCTCTAGATGTATTTAATTTCTTTTTCCATGTTGTTTATCCGTGCTTAATTGCTTTGATTACTTCAATGTCCATCTCTTTAGGTACGTATACAACCAATGCAAGACAAATGTTGTCGTCACAGGGGGAGTCGTTAATGTGAGGACGACCGCTCTACAATACTCCAGCAACATGATAAGGAAGCTCATATTTGGTCATATGTATTTTGGCAAAGGGAGTGCAGATGGTGGACCTGGGGAAGAGGAGATCGAACATGTTGATTCACTTTCCATAAGTCTCGCTCACCTTTACGCCTTCTGTGTTACTGATTACATTCCATGGTTGCAATGGATAACTGATTTTGATGGGCACGAGAAAATCTTAAGGAAGGCTATTCTTAGCATAAGAAAGTATCAAGATCCTTTGATTGATGACAGGATTCAGCAGTGGAGAAATGGTACTAGGAATGTAGAAGACGACTTGCTGGACGTTTTAATCAACCACGATAACCCACGACTAACCACTGATCAGATTAAAGCCCAGTGCCTTGTAAGATCAAAATGTGAACTTTTTCTTTTTTGATATCATATGCAATTTAACATGTTTAAATATCAAAATCAAAATGTTAGTTCATGCGGAACAATTTAGAAAAAAAGGGAAGCAGAAAAATTGGCCCACTTTTAGTGAAAGTTAAGGATCTACAGTATTTTTTTATTTTACTCCCAACAATATTTGAGCTATCCTCTTATGTAGACTTAAGCTATGTTCTCAATGCAATCAATTTTGTTGTGTTGCATGCAGGAGCTCATGCAAGCAGTCGTTGATAATCCATCAAATTGTATCAAATGGGCAATGGCGGAAATGATAAATCAACCAAGGATCTTTGATAAGGCAGTCGACGAGCTTGATCGTGTGGTGGGAAAAAATAGATTGGTGCAAGAATCCGATATACCAAATCTCAATTATATCAAAGCATGTGTGCGGGAGGCTTTTAGACTGCACCCGGTCGGACCTTTCAACCTTGCTCGCATGACTACCACTGATTCTACTGTTGCCGGATATTACATACCAAAGGGTAGCCATGTGATAGTGAGCCGTTTAGGACTAGGACGGAACCCTGAGGTATGGGATGACCCGCTGTCTTTCAAACCTGAACGTCACACGCATGGGTATAACCAAGTCGTGCTGACCGACAAATGATTGATGAGACAATGAGCAAAAATGTACAAAAAAAACTTTTCATGCTAAAAGTTGACTTCGAAAAGGCTTTTGACTCATTAAGTTGGTCTTTCTTGGATTCCACCATGATGCAAATGGGTTTTAGCATCAAACAGAGACAATGGATGCGAGCATGTCTAAATTCGGGTTATACCTCAGTTCTTGTAAACGGCTCACCAACTTCGAAGTTCAAAATTGAAAGAGGTTTAAGGCAAGGTGACCCACTATCTCTTCTCCTTTTTATTCTAGCAATTGAAGCATTGAATGTTGTTCTTACTGAAGCAAAAAACAAAAACTTATTCAAAGGAGTTAAAGTAGGAAAAGATGAAGTTTCACATTTTCAATTTGCGGACGATACCCTTATCATAGGAGAGTGGTCTTTGATGAATATTAAAAATTTATCTAGGATCCTCTCGTTGCTTCTGGGCTCAAAGTAAATTTCAACAAAAGCAAGTTATTTGGTCTTGGTGTCACTAATGTTGAGTTACACTCGTTCGCGATGAAAATTGGTTGCCTCCCTAGCACATTCCCTTGCACCTATTTGGGTCTTCCCATTGGTGCTAAGATGTCAAGATGCTTGAATTGGATTCCCCTTCTTGAAAGATTCACAAAAAGATTAACAAAATGGAAATCAAAGACCCTCTCTTTTGGTGGTCTCCTTACTCTCACTAAATCCGTTCTAGGAAGTCTACGACTTCTTCTCAACATTCAAGGATCCGAAAAGTATCATTAATAAGCTTGAATGCATTAGAAGAAAATTCTTTTGGGGTGGGTCTTTAGACTCGAGTAAAATTGCTTGGATTGCGTGGGATAAAGTTATATCTCCTTTAAATAAAGGAGGTCTTGGTGTTGGAAGCTTATGGGTAAGTAACTTGGGTTTACTAGCTAAATGGTGGTGGAGGTTTTTAAATGAAAGAGATACTCTTTGGTGCAAAGTAATCCGCTCTATACATTGCCCCCACGGTGGTCTTCTTAATGCTTCTTAATAAGGTGTAAATCGGGTCCATGGTATCATATCGCTAAATTAAAATATGATTTTTAAGACTACATAATTGATTTACCTTCACTTTTCAAAAAAAAGATTGCAAACTAGGTAATCCACAGCTTTATTTGGTCAAGATAATGGTTGGGTGATCCTCCTCTGTGCCATATATTCCCGTGTATTTTTAGACTTGAAGTGAACAAATATTGTCGAGTCTGTGACCGATGTCCCACTGTAATCCCTTTAAACATTGCTACTGGTTCTTCACACGAAAACCATACTACTGCTTGTTTTGTTCCACCTCATTCAGGTTCCATTGTTGAATCTATTCAAAGGCCCAACACACAAATACTACCTCCTAGTTTGCACTTTAATTAGGCTTGGAATAGACCTCTAAGATCCATGGCTAAAACATTGGAATTAGAGGAGCTTGCAAACTTAATTTCTCAACTTAGCCTTTCAAGTTCTCAAGACAAATGGGAATTTACTCTGTGCACCTCAAGAAGATTCATAGTTCAATCACTAAGGTACCTTATCAACGATTCTTCAACCGCCACTGATCAAACCAACACAAGATGGAATAAATTAGTCCCGAATAAAGTTAACATATCCTCATGGCGTGTTGTCCATGCAAGACTCCCTACAAGAGTTAACCTTGATGTAAGGGGAATTGACTTACATTCGGTTCGTTGCCCTTTATGTGATGATGATGTGGAAATGGAAGTCCATTTATTCATCTCCTGCAAGATTGCTAAAGAGACCTGGTCCAACGTCCTCAAATGGTGGAAGCTTAGTAACCTTCAATTTTCGAGCATCATAGACATCATCACTTGCAGACCAAGCATGTCTTTGTTAGCCGTGTTTTTAGTAAAGTGATGGTCATTATTATTCCCGAGCCTTGTATAAGAAAAACATAGTTTACGGGAATTCAATTAAGCTAATTGGGCCTAGGTGACGGGCTTAAGCCCATTTGTATTAGGTCCGGCCCAACATAAAGTCCAAATAAACCATCTTAGAGTTTTATCTCTTGTAACTATATAAAGCCCTCTCCAAGTGTAGAGGGGGTGTTGCTTCTCATTTCTTTTCTTAACAAGTAACCATTTTTCTCTTTGTCTCTCTCTAGTTCTTTCTCTCCTCTAATTCTTTTTCAACCTAATTTTGGTGTTTTATGGTGATGAAATGATATCACTTCTAACACGTTGTGTATACAAGATCCAAGAGTTGGGTTTAGTGTTTTGTTGTTGATGAACTTTTTCCAAGCTAAATTGGATCGTCTATAGCAATTTTTTTTTTGTTTTTTGGCTTCTTATTATTCGGCTTATTTTTTGTTTCTTTATAACTTTTAATTATGTTGGGATACTTCAATCGTTGGGCCAAAATATTTGAATATAACATCTCAACTGTTTTACAACTTGAAAATTGTTTTTTAAAAAAATATGAGCTATGTCTTATTTTTAGTCTCGTTTACTGTTTGGAGTTCGCTTACTTGTCCTCTAGTTCAAACCTTTCTTTGAAAAAACTATTCTAGCATTTAAAGGACAATATTGTGTAGCTAATTTAGGACTCAAAGTGCTTCTTATCAGCCTCTTTGTTCTTATTGTGTGTTGAACAAGTTTTCGAAGGAGTGTTTAGGTTTGGCTTATTTACAGCTTTTCGAAGCTTATTTGTAGCTTATTATTTTTTTTCACCCGTTTGTAGCTTATTCAGTTTTTAAGCTTATTACAAAACAAAAAGCCAAAATCTTTCATTACCAATCTTTTAGTAGCTTATTTGTAGTCTTTGTTTTAGCTTATTGTTGAATCTTACTCGTAGCTTATTTAAGAGTTTTAAGGCTTTTTGGTTAACTTATTAGTTTGTTCCTTGAGTTGGCTTATTTTTTGGTGGTCCACACGGTTTGAAAAACAAAGGAACCAAGATCCAACATTTTAGGAGCAAGGACAAGGACGGTTTTGTTGGTTTTTGAAGAAGACAAAGATAAGGATGATAGTACTTGTTGGCTTGGTGTGTAACCGATCTATCAAGTTCTTTGTTAACCGATCTATTGCACAACCTTTGACAACCGATCAACCAACATCTTTGAGAACCGATCTATCGTGAAAGTCTTTAAGAACCGAACTATCCAAAGCATTAGGAACCGATTTAGCAATTTCACAGAAATAAACTCTACACGTTTTAAGTAATTTTTGGGTTTTTCGGTTTCGAGTGTCGGTTTACTATGGGACTCCTAATCTATCCCATTGTGATCGTAATCCTTTTTTCTTTCGTCACCTGGTATATTCACATTTCACCGACGATAACCAAACGAGTTTAAAAGATCAAATAATCAATCGTGCCCTAAAACTACTTTTCAAACGAAGATGGTGACTAAAATGGAGGGAAATTTAGTTTTAATTAATTAGTTTTCAAAAATGGCACATGCAGTCCTTATGTCTCAAGACTATTTCACCACAAGTCCTTTGTTGCATTATTATCCTTCTAGTTAATTCAAGTTTGCACTGTTGGTCCTTATTTCCTATAATACAACCGTTAGCCCTCCAAAGTGAACCAAATTTCGCCGTTAGTCCTTTTAAGCTCATTAATCGTTAACAAAAGCTCAAGTACTTCAATAACATTAACGATTTCAATAACAATTAATCATTGTTTCACGGTTTCTTCTTGATTTTGTAAAATCCCGCGAAAGAATAATTCTTTTCATCTCCCTCGGTTTAAACTAAGACCTTGTAAAATCCCTGAACTTTTAATTTGTTTCAATCCACAACAAAAATCACTTTACTCTACCTTACGATCCTTTACATATCATTGACATCCTTTGCAATGTCGACCACAAGACATTTATGCAGCCGGTTCCACGAAAACCGCCCTCCTATGCTTAACAAAGAGAACTATGTTCTATGGTCATCACGTCTTCTCCGGTATGCTAAGAGTAGACCAAATGGAAAGTTAATCTACAATTCCATTATGAATGGTGCATATGCCAGACGAATGATTCCTGAACCAGGTGATGCAGATCGTGAAGTTCCTTTAATTGAAACCTTTCATGAGCTGACAGACGATTGAACTCACTGAGAATGACTTAAACAAAGGTTAACGAGCCAATGATCAAGTCCATACAGACTAGTTTCTTACTCCTTCTTCTCGTCTTCCTGAATACACTATGCTGTAGTATGATAGTTTAGTGAAGACTCTCAGGAAATTTGGTTACGTGTTCAACAAATGATGAAAGGTTCCGATATTGGAATTCAAGAGAAGAAGGCTAAGTTGTTTAATGAATGGGAAAGGTTTACTTCCACTGATGGGGAATAGATTGAGTCTTACAATCATCGTTTCTCAAAGTTGATGAATGATTTCAAGAGAAACAAACACGTTTCAGAAAAGATTGCCAATAATCTTAAGTTCCCAACTTACAACCAGAATGGAGTCGACATGTTACCATTATTCATCAAACAAAGGACTTACATACAGCATATTACACTCAGTTGTATGATTTCTTGAAGTACAATCAAAATGAGGTAGATGATCTAAGAGCTGAACAACTTGAAAAAACACATGATCCTTTGGCACTCATGGCAAATTCCAACAATCCTTTCAATTATCTAGTGTTTCACCAAGATCAACCATCATCAAGTACCTACATGCAACAACCGCTTCCCAACAACAACAACAATAACCCACAACCATCATTCAACCAGAACTACATGCAACAACCAATGCCAAATCCCAAAGACATTACAGATCCCACAACCGCAATGAACATGAAACTTGTTTTAATGGCTAAGGCATTCAAACTAAACTACTCAACACCAACCAAAAACAACAAGATCATTTCATCAAACTCTCGTAATAGGCAGATTGCTCAACTAGGTATGAATATGGGTCACGACAGACAGATGCAGATGGTTGAAGGAAATGGTGGGAATCAGTTTAGACAGTATGTTGGGTAGAATGTTGAGAATCAGAATGGGTATAATGCAGTACAGAATTTCGGGAATCAAGTTGTTCAGAATGCAGTTCAGAATCCGGGTGTTCAGAATGTTAGAAATCAGAATGGGCTAATTGTTGTTCCGGGGATTGCTAATCAGAATCCGAATAATGTTGTAGCAGCACGGGCTGAGGGTAATGCGATTAGGAATAATGGTAATCAGATAAGGTGTTACAACTACAGAGGATTGGGTCATCTTGCTAGGAACTGCACAGTCAGACCAATGAGGAGGGATGATGCTTATCTTCAGACTCAGCTGCTGATTGCTCAAAAGGAAGAAGCAGGAATTCAACTCCAAGCTGAAGAATTTGATTTGATGGCTGCTACAGCGGATCTTGATGAGATTGAGGAAGTCAATGCAAACTACATTTAGATGGCTAATTTGCAGCAAGCATCGACATCGGGTACTCAGACTGACAAAGCTCCCGTCTATGACTCAGACGGATAAGCTGAGGTAACATAAACTATGAACACTTTGCAAAGATAAATGAGAAATTTAATAGGTTACTCAAGAGGAGCAATATACCTAAGAGCGTACTCGAACCTTTCCTGAACCAACTCCCAAGTACAACAGAATGATAGTAATGTTATTTCTGATGTTTCTAGTGTGGAACAAGATGGGGGAACAGTAGATCAACTATCCTGCGACAGAACCGAGAAACAACGAGCCGTATAATGAATCATTATATAATAATTTGGAAATTGAAGTTGAAAAGGTCAACTCAGTCAATGGCAGAATGAATGAAACAAATGTTGATTTGACCACTGAGCTTGCTAGGTATAAAAAACAAGAAAAGTGTTTTGAAATTATAGTCCAAGAAAAATAGGACAAACATGAAAGTGATGTTATCAAAAGTCTGTTTATCAAGAACAATGTTTCCTTACTAAAGAGATAAATGAGGGCACTTCACTTAAAGTTCCGGAAACAAATAACGAATTTTGAATGAGGAAATTTCAACTTCAAATAAACAGCTTTCAAATGGAAAAACAATGTTTCTTTCTCATTCCCATCTCTTCTGTATTGAAGAAAAGAAAAAGTTTGAAGTCCCCCCCCCTGATTTCAAAATACGCGGAGACCGAGAGTTCTTTGATAAAAAAAATCAACCTTGAGAATAAGAAAAAGTTGAAATTAGGATAATAATTTTGTTAAAACGGGTCAATCGATTCCAAACATGGCATCATGCTTTCACCTTAAGCCAGAACTATTTTACCACACCGAACCTGAAAATGGCTTTGGGTTATCAAAATCCTTTTTATTCTCAAGCAAGCTCAGCATAAACAACAGAGTTTTGTATATAATGGCAATAGTTCTATTAGAAATGCATATCCTCCTGCTGTGTATGATTCGGAGGAGACACTACAACTTGCTCAAGAGAGTCGCTTAAAAATGAAACAATTAAACAAATAAATAAAACGGCAAATTATACAAAGATTAATCATCTTTCGGGGGTTTTTGTTTCTCAAACGGCCAAGTCACGTGAAGAGTTACATTTTTCAAATACTTTCAAAACGGCCAATGTTTTCTAATAACATTTTCAATACCAAATGAAGAGTTTCGGATGATACTACACCAAGTGTTGCTCAAAAATTTCTAAATGATGTAAAAAGCACCATTGTAACTCTTCAACATGTTGTAAAACAAATAATGACTTTGGATATACACAATTGGTCGTCTTCTGTTCACCAAGAGATTCACAAAATTGTAAAGGATAAAATTTTCCCTATCATTAACCAAGTTGATGCTAAATTGCAAAATTTTAAAATACAATTTTTGAAAGAAACAGCCGAATTTGTTCGAGACTTCAAATCTCTTGCAAAAGAAGCTGATGAATCTCTTGTCAAACACAAGGCTATTGGAATTGTGGAATCAGCGTCTCTTGAGAGCATTTGTCAGTTAAGATAATAAGTCTATTATGTTATATGATACACTCAATCTCCAAACTGAGCTTGAACATACGAAAGAACATTTTGAAAATTGTATCATTAAAAAGGAGAATGAATATGCTAAACTTTGAATGATTGGTACAAAAATTGTAAAGAATGCAAATATATAAAATTTCAGTACAACTAAAATGCGCTTATAAAAGACATGCAATAAAATATTCGAACGGTTGCCAAAGCTCATAGTTAGGGAGATCAAAAGGGTAAATGTAAGGATACTCCATGTGTATCAAATACCCTTGAACCTTTGTCTCAGAAATTAGAAAATGAGAACGTAGAATTAGTGTTTCAGGTTCGATATTATAAAAAAATACTAACCATCATAAAGACCACATACAAAAACTGTTATGACTCTATCAAACGCAGTGACACGGGGGCTCAAACCAAAACAAAAAATGACTCGTTTGCAAGAGTAAAATTACATGACACGAACAATGTAAATGCTAAAATTAAGAGCTCAATTATTTATATATGTTTCTAAACAAAAGTGACACACTAAAGGTATGAGTGTGAATACTCATATTTGGAGCAATTTCCATTTTGTGGGAAACCCACTTTTCTTTCTGGATCAAAACTCTATGCTGTAACTCCTTTTCTAAAATCTAAGGGTCTTCCCAAGATCGATAAGACACATGCTTTGTCAAAACCAGTCACTTCAAACTCGGTACCGTGTAATAACATAAGATCAAAAGTTTTTGAAAAATGATAAATGATTGTATTGTCCCCAAGGAATGATTTAGGGTTACTCTTTTAAAGTCTTCTAGGGAAGAAAAGTATGTAACCAAACAAAGTTAGAGCAAGTCCGATTAGGACAAATTCCGATCACTTGTTTCACAACCTCATGTCATCCACAAAGACAGATGTTTAATTCATTACTCAAATGGTTAAACTTCTACAAGTGAAAACAACATTCTCCTGTGTAAACCAGACGGCTCAAGCCTGGATCAATACAAAAATAAAGATATGGGTTCCCTCGTGCGTCTTAAGATTAGTTTTCAGCAAGAATAAAGAAGTTGGAAGTCGAAGCACACCCTATGAATATATCTGCATTCTAAGAATAAGAAACATATTCATCTGAAATGTAATAACGTTAAGCATTCTATTTCGGAATGATAAATTCTAAGTTTTGTTAGTGCTATGTGGTCCTACAATGTTTAATTACTGGCTAATCATGATGTAATGGTGTGCTTAATAATGAAAGACATGAATCCCCTCGTGGTAAGAAGAAACAAAAGGCAAATGTTTCAAAACACTGGAAAATCAAAAGAAATAAAAGCCAAAGTTTATGAAGCCTAAGAAAGTATGGTCCAACGAAAGACTTTGCTTCAACCTAAATCCAGTAAACCTAGACTGCCTTAAATAGGTGGTCACCAACTGGAAGACTTTTGACCTAAAAGGAAAACTAATTCGCATCCAGTGAATCTAGAGTCAATCTGACTGCTCTAATAGTGATAATGTCATGTACTTTAACCCTTCGAAACCTACAAATCAAACGTTTCCAAATTCCCTTCTTTCTTGTAGTTATATCCAAATTTGTTTATGGTGCGTCGACTTAGGTTGTTCCAAGCATATGACCGGGAATCTAAAGCTTCTCATCCATATATTCCTGGATGTTTTTGGAACTTGATCGCTATGGAAATGATTATGTTGCTGTAATTTTGGGTTTCGGTGATCTTCAATAGTGAAATATTTTAATCACCAGGGTTTATTTCGTTGAGGGCTTGGGGAATAACCTATTCTCGGTTGGGCAGTTTTGTGATTCAAATTTAGAGGTCGCTTTCAGAAAAAATACATGTTTTGTCAGAAACTTAGAAGGAGTTGATCTGTTAAAAGGAAATCGTACAACAAACCTTTACACCATCAATCTTCATGAAATGGCCTCTTCTTCTCTAATTTGGCTCATGGCTCGTGCTACTTCTATTAAGTCATGGTTATGGCATCAACGTTTATCCTACCTCAACTTTGACACCATAAATGACCTTGCCAGAAATGATCTTGTCACCGGTCTTCAAAATTTCAAATATCATAAAGAACATCTTTGTCCCTCATGTAAGTAAGGAAAAAGCAAAAGGGCATCTCATCCACCAAAACCTGTTCCAAATTCTAAGCAGAGGTTACACCTTCTTCATATGGATTTGTGTGGTCTAATGAGAATCACAAGCATAAACGGAAAGCGGTATGTTTTGGTGATCGTGGATGATTACTCTCGTTATATTGGGGTAATTTTATCAGATCAAAGATGAAGACCAAAAGTGGATTTAAAACCTTCCTGAAGCGAATTACTGTCCTTCTTCAGTCACCTTGTCATCATATTAAGAATCCGATAACGGGCACAGAATTCAAAAATCAAGTGCTTAAAGAATACTTTGATAGTGTTGGCATCTCTCACCAATCGTCTTCTGTCAGAACTCCTCAACAAAATGGAGTCGTGGAACGAAGAAATCCGGACGTTAGTTGTGGCTGCTTAGAACAATGTATTTTCTCTCATGGACCATTATTCTTATGGGCTGGACGCGATTGCTACTGGCGTGATACACTCAAACCGCTCCATCATTCACCGTCGATTTTAACAAACACCATACGAGCTCATTAACGGAAGAAAAGAAAACCGGATATCTCCTTTCTACCTTTTTCGAGGCTCTCTGTTATCCAAGGTAGATCGTGAAGATATTGGGAATAAGCTTGGTGTGCAAAAAGGTGAATATTGGCTTTTTTCATGGTTATTCTTTGATTTTCTGCATCTACAACAACAGCGGACACCGTACCGACACCAACAAATTCATCTTCTCAAGCTGCAGATATTCCAAACACTTTACAGGATGTTGACGAGCTACCACAACAACAAAATGTTAAGCAACAAGATGATCAAGATCCACTCTAACCCAAAACAGTTATTGATAATGTTCCCAATGCTATGTTTGATGGACATGTATTTGAGAATCCATTTGCTCTACTATCCATAAGTGTTGCTGAATCATCATCTTCATAATATGTGGATCCATCGAACATGCATACGTTTTATCAACCATACCCTCATGAATATTAGTCTCCTAAGGATCACCCTCTGAAACAAGTGATAGGAGAACCATCATGACCAATTTTGATAAGCAATCAGTTATGAACAAATGGGTACATGTGTATCTATGCCCTAACTGTGAGCACTATGGAACCAAGAAATGTCAAAGAGGCTATAACCGACCCTGCATGGATTGACTCAATGCAAGAAGAGCTTCTCCAGTTTAAAAGGCTTGATGTATGGGTGTTAGTTCCTGCTCCAGATAACATTAAACCCCTTACTTTGAAATGGTTATTAAAAATAAGCATGATGAAGAGAACACGGTCATCAGAAACAAGACTTGCCTGGTTGTAAGAGGGTACCGTCAAAAGGAAGGAATAGGTTTTGAAGAATCCTTCTCTCCGGTTGCTAGGATGGAAGCTATCAGGATATTTTTAGCCTACGCTGCACACAAATCGTTCACTGTATTCCAAATGGACGTAAAAACTGCTTTCTTGCATGGTTCGTTAAAAGAAGACGTGTACGTGTGTCAACCTGAAGGTTTCATCAATTCTGATCATCCAAGCCATGTCTACAAGTTAAAAAAGGCACTTTATGGGTTAAAGCAAGTACCAAGGGCATGGTACGACGAATTGTCAAAGTTTCTCCTACAGAATCACTTCTTCAAAGGCACCATTGATCCAACGTTGTTTATAAGATGCTTTGACAATGACATCTTAGTGGTACAGGTCTATGTAGATGATATTATCTTTGGTTCTACAAACCCTAGATATACCCTATTATTTTTTGACCTTATGAAAAGCCGCTTCGAAATGTCGATGATGGGGGAAATAACGTTTTTCCTTGGTTTATAAGTTAACCAATCCCCCTGTAGCATCTTCATAAACTAGTCCAATTACGTGTTAGAAATCCTTAAAAAATATGGAATGGAAACTTGTGATCCCATTGGTACACCAATGGAGATCAAAGACAAGCTTGATCTTGACAAGAATAGGACTCTAGTCGATGCTACGAAATATTAAAGCATGATTGGTGCCCTTATGTATCTTAAGTCAAGCAGACCGGACATTGTACATGCTACTTTTTTATGTGCTCGGTACCAGGCTCAGCCAACCGAGAAGCACCTCAAGGAGGTTAAAAGGATCTTTCGTTACGTTCGGGGAAACGTTAATATGGGTCTCTGGTATACGAAGGATTCTGGTTTTGAACTAACTGGATTTCCAGATGCTGATTATGCGGGATGTCGAGACTCCTTTAAGAGTACTTCCATTGGAACTCAATTCATAGGTGAAATATGGTGGGCTAGTCCTCGAAAAAGCAAGACTGTACGACGCTGTCAATAGTGGAAGCAGAATATGTATCTTTATCCGCTTGTTGTGCCCAAGTCCTTTGGATGCGGACACAGTTAACAGATTATGGCTTTCACTTTAACAAGATTCCTATCTATTGTGATTCAAAATCAGTTATAGCCATATCCCGCAACCTGGTCCAACACTCAAGAACAAAACACATCGCAGTCTGTTACCATTTCATCAAGGAACACGTAGAAAAGGGTACGATTGAACTGTATTTTATCAAGACTGATTACGAATTGGCTGACCTTTTCACCAAAGCCCTTCCAATGGATAGGTTTAATTATTTGGTTCGTCGCCTTGGTATGCGTAATTTGTCTCCACAAGATCTTGAACGTCTTGCAAAATAACAGTAATTCTTTTTATATATTCATCAAAAAAAATATAATAATGTAATACCTATAAAAGCAAAATACAAAATGAAAAAATTTCAAAAATACCAAAAATAATCTTCTCTGATATGTCTGTCGTCAATCGATAACATTTACACACCTAGAAATGTTGATTAATATTGACACGGGTGTACAAATGAAGTTCGAGCGAGAGTTTCTAAAAGTTTTCAAAACATGTCTCTTCAAATTTTCTCTATGACTTCTAAGTAAATGTCAGCTTTGGACTCAGACTTCAAAGAAAGGAAAATGTTC
>BQNB010080235.1:0-29993 GCA_026074375.1 Tanacetum coccineum
TTTGGCAGTTTTTGTCTGTTTTTGGTCATTTAAGCTCGTTTTTAGAGGTAAAAGATATGTGTAATTAATCACTTATCACCGCCCATTTTCCAGACACTCCCTTTTTTGTCTTTTTGTGGGGAAGGTTTTTCTGGAACTTTCTAGCCGTTTTTGGATAGAAAATTTGAATTCAAAATGTTTATTTTGAATAAAACATTTCTTATAAATGTTTGCCGCATTTTATAAAAAAATGTAAGGTTTGGAAAAATAAAAAATTTCTTTGATCATTCAACAAATTAAAGTTTGTTTGTTCATACCTTTAGTGATTTACGTCGAGTGCGAACTTAAATTTGTTGTTGAAGAAAACATGAGACGTCGAAAGATGTTGATGTATGAATTGATGATTTGTGATTACGAGTAACTTAAGCACTTTACGTTATGTGTTATAAGTTACATGTTTGTCATCACCAAAACATGAAGAGAATGTATAGATTAAATATCATAATGTAATATTTCTACCAACAATAAGGATGCTTTATGCGGATGCTTTTGTGTCTAGGTCTTAGGATGATGTAACGCCTAAGTCTTAAGAATGATATGCCACCTCGAGAGAAGAAATCATTGCACTTAATAAACAAACCAACATTCTAATCGGATTAATAATTGTTAATACAGTTTTCTTATATTTGGCTCGACCACTCTTTTATCTTTTGTTAATTAGTTTGCGTGGGTTAAAGTGCCTTGAATTGATTATAGTCACCAACCAAACCGTGCCAGTCTCTCAGACTGAAAACCCCCTTTTTACTTGTTAGAATTAGGATTTAGATTGACATAGGTTTAGAATAAAATAGAATTAACATAGATTAGATACCCAAGATATTAATTAAATATATAGATTTAACCTCGCTTCAAGTGTTCGACACCCTAATTATTATGAAACTGCTACCGATCGGGTACACTGCCCGTTAAAGTGTTGTTTTTGGTGTAGTCGGCAAAATATAAATTAAAACTTGAATCAATAAAATATACACCACACAATGACACATCAGAGCTGTTGCAATATGTCCACGTAAAATAATATATGTCCGAGAATTGATTCGAGCCTACGGGGACGCAGGCGTTAATACGTAAAACAATTAATAATAAATATATTAAATGTAATATGTTTAAGTAATAAAGCTTAACGAGCGTTAAATATTAATATAAGTATTTGACGGGAGTTATGTTAGTCATTAAATAGTTTAAAGACTAATATATGGAATTTATGGGATTAAGGAAAGTTTTGATTTGTTTCCTTTTCTCCCCTAGCCAACCGAACCCCATCCCAAAGGAGGTGAGATTGCCTAACTTGCAATCCAAGTTTATGAGGCTATAAATAGAGGCTTAGGGTGTTTAGTTTTCTCATAACTTGAAAACTAAAATCCTTAAATCTCTCTTCTCCCTCTCCCCTTAGCTTACACGATCGAAACAAACCCTAAGGGGTTTTCGGTTTTGTGTTCGTTCAACCCAAGGAAACCATAAAGGTTTCAATCGTTGATTTCTACGAGAACGTAGTGGTTTGCAAGCTTATCACTACTAGTACTAGCATACTTAATTGTTTGCTATGAACATATTGTGTGTGTTGAAGTAGAGAGACCCACCGTTATATCTTGGGCGGTTATTGCGTGGTATTCGATTTATATACACGCGTATATTCATGAAGGTGTTTACATTAATTGCTAAAAGGTACACGTTCTTGACCCTTTGTTAATTATGTATTCTATACGTGTTTATATGTTTTCCGCTGTGTACTCGTGATTTCAATTGGTCAATAGTTGTTAAAATCCCAACAACAAATACACCAAAACAACACCGTTTAGTTTAGAAACTACATAGCAAGGCCAAAACGACTGCATTTCAACCAAAAACGGTGTTGTTTGACCAAAGCCCACTCACAGTCGGGTCAGGCCCAAAGCAAAACAACGTCATTTTCCCCCTTCAAAACGCTGTCGTTTGTTTCTCTATTGTACACAAGGGTAATAATAATGAATGTTTATCGGAAAAATGAGGGTTTTAAAAATTTGTGACTGTTTGGTTTTATAGTCGTTACACACATTTAATTTTGGGTAAATTACACTGTTGGTCCCCAAACTCCACCCTGTTTGCCCGTTTGGTCCCTAGATAACGAGGACTCTCATACGAGGTCCCTATTTGACATTGTAGTTACATGTTTGGTCCCTGGCACTCCGTTATGGGTAACGACGGTTATCTCCGTCGTTATCCTTGCCACGTCATGTTTCTGTTGAAGGGCAGAATCGTCTTTTCACTATTATTTCGTGTTGCGTCGTTGGTCCCTAACCATTTTGTTAATACAGTAACATTCACTGTTCCTTTATTTTGTCATTTTCCTGTTGTGTGGTTGGTCCCTGTGAGGCCTTTCTTCCTCCCTCACTCCCGCAATAATCCATCAAGTCTGGCGTTTTTTTCCCCACGACTCAAACTTACCTAAAATCTATATCATTTACTGTATATCACTAACACGAGAAATGACATAAACAACAACATCATGCATAAATCAAAAGACTTGATTGAAAATAATTTTACATCTTCAAAGGATAAGATATACAGGCATAAGATATAAAAGTCATTACATTTAACCATCAACAAAACAAAAAGTGACTAACTACTCGTTACCTATGAAAACCTAATCATTTAAATCTAATTTAGCCACATGACGTTCCTTCTCTTGGATACCAGCCAGAGATTCAGCAATCGCATCTGTCAAAGCGGCAAGCTTAGCGGTTTCTCTAACGTGAGTTTGTTTCAAAGACACCAAAGAATCAAAAGCCACCCCACGTTCTCCCAAAGCCTCCATCTCATGAATCAACACACGACGCCTGGCGTTTTTCCTCCTCAAGTCATCACATCGATCGCGAAGAAATTTTAGCAAACCTTCTTCTTCGGCAATCTTTTGCACAAACCAAAACTACATACGCTTATGTAACTCGGTTGAACCGGTAATGTCCATAAGTTCATCCAAAACCTCGAAAGTGGCCATTGATTAAAATTTAAGTTTAACAGTTTAGATGTATATATGAGACGAAATGAGTGTGCATTACCCTATAAATAATTAAATCAAACTATCGATTGTCGTGCATAGGAGCTGAGATGTCATCATTGCAAGTAGAAAATGAAGCGCCGCCGTAACAGCATACCATCATTTAAGTTTGGGTACAAAATACTAAATTGCATCATCAGTCTTTATTGTTTACAAAAAATTGCATGAATAGTCCCTATGTATTGAAGTCTTTTCCCATTTAAACGAGTGCTGACTCCGTGTTTTCCCAACAAACTTGACTCTTCACTCCATTTAGAAAACTTTCCAAACACACTCCATTTAATGCTCACTACCAAAACTTGCTATTCACTCCCAAAATCCAAACAAACCCTAGATCAAACTTCATATCAATGGCAGATTCTTGGAAAGCTATGGACTTAAACAAGTTTGTAGTAAAGGATGACATGATCGATTATGTTTTACACATGTATGGGAGTAACTGGCAGGTTCATGATGCTATAGCTGATGACATAATCGATGGTTTATTAAAAAGAGAGTGGGAGAAACAAAAGCGTGTGAAATGTAAGTGTTAGTATGGGAGTAACTGGCAGGTTAATGATGCTATTTCATTGACCCGTTTTGCCATTTGTTTTTATTATGTTATTTTACCCATCATTTTAGTTGTGTCTTATGTATTGAGTGTTTGCTTTATGTGTAGATGAAAAAATAAAGGTACCACAAATGAAGATTTAGGACCTTCTTGAAAAGAGGACTGAGAAAGCTGGACAACATCTTAACAAGGAAAAAAAACCTTTTGAAGGTAAACAAGGGTCAAGGTCTGCAAAAGCAAAAAAACTACTATTCCATCAGAATGAATGTATTGTCGGTATGATGGATTAAGTTAGATGAGAGTTGGATTGTTTATAAAGGTAGACGAGGGTCAAGCTTTAGTAATGCAGCAATCACAAAACCAAAAAATACCAAACATGGGTCAAAAACTCTGCACCACAACACATGAACAGTTGTCAATGTACAACTGTTGTAGTTCAAACAAAAAGCACTCCTAGTGACGAATTCCGTTTTTAGGCCCTTTGCAGTGTTACAACTTGACTACAAAATTCTTGAATAGGGAATTTGAATGGAAGTTCCAAAGAAAATGTTAGAGGAAGTTCAAATGTAAGGATGAAAGGTAAAAGGAAGATGTTGTAGGAACTTCAGTTTGGGTTTGTGAAGCTTGTGCATGTGTTTGTGAAGGTGGTATATGTTCATCTTTTGGTTTAGTTATAAAACATGCAACTTTAACGTTGTTGTTTTAGTCTTGGTACATTTAACTTTGCTTATTTTGGATATTCTTAACTTTATTGTGGTTACTATAACTTGATTGTTTGTGCAATTTGCATATGGTGCTTCTACTATAATGAATTTTAAAGTAGGCATGCAGCATAATTTGTGTTAACATCCTAATCCATTTCGACTTGTGTACACCGATGTTGACTAGTAAAAGTCAAAGTTATAAATATATTACTTGAACAAACAGAAGCATAGAATGCTATCTAAAATGAATCAGCCTTTGGACAGACCCGAAAGACCTAACCTATTCAATCTAATAGCAATTTCAAACAAACAGTAATAAAGACAGATAATGCACATCAACTTGCAAACATGACGGTACGGATCTCATAAACGTTATGTTCAGCTTGAAATTGCTGAAGGAGCTCATCATCATCATCAGCATCATCATCATTATCATCATGGTTATCATCACTTGATTAGATCTGCAATCATATATCTCATGGAAGTCTTTGATATTATGTTGTATTATATAACCTTTCCAGACAACTTGATCACCAAAAATGAATCTTGTTCCCTTTCTCCCAAAACAATGCTCCAAACATTGGACCGAATCGACCAACCGTCGGGAAGGGGAGTCATAAGTAATCTGTTTGGAACACGGTACTAACATCCCTCACAGAACACCGTATCGTATCTCGTAGATAGTAAATTACTAGAGCCAAAATTCAATATAACAACAAGAAACAAAGACCCATGTCACTCAAACAATTTTCCTTCCAGATGTAACAAGTGAGACATTTGTAGGAGTATTTACATTGGATCCATATAGCCATAAGACTTAAGGAAAGTCATTCCCAGTTGAGGGATTGGTATGTGATAAGTGTAAAATACACATATCTGTTTATACCAAAAATGGCCCTAAATGACCCAAAACAGACTTAAAATGGGAAAAATATACTTGTTTTTGTGTTTTGTGTGTGCTGGTACGGATATAACAAAAATCACATGAAAACCGCCAAAAAATGGACAAACACGGACATGAGAAACGGAAGAGCACAAGAGAAGCCAAAGATTCAAAGTCAAAGCCAAAGAAAGTCAACTCTCAGTCAACTTGGTCAAACAGTTCTACTCACAGAGACACAAAACCCCAAAATGTTTTAAATTAACCCTCCAAGTTTCAAAATTTACACAAATAGTCCCTTAAACCTTAAATGGGCCTTAAACCCTTTAAACCCAACCCAGATCCATAACTAGCCAAAAGCTCATTACCTTAGCCCATTCCCTTTTACTAAACCATAGGGACCATTTCTGTCAATTCTATAAATCCTTTTATACTAGTCTTGTGCTAAACAACCACAGGGACTGATTTTGCAAATAGCCCAAAGTTCAAATGCTTTTTTTACCCATTTTCAGTTGAAGAAAAGGCGCCAAGCCTTGTTACTATTCATCCATCGTCCCAGAATTTACTACGCAGTCAAATGAGAGGGCTTTTACTAATTAGAGGTCAAAAAGGACAATTCATGGGACAATGAACACAATGGTAGGGATAATTAAGTCAAATCAAAGCACTCTCATTGGCTCACAAGCAAAGGTTTACACGTGGCTATGGCAAAGAAGCACAAGGGGACTCAATTTTTACACTAAATTATGCCTAAAAGAAACACAAGGTGTCTCAATCACGGATTGCCACGCTGGCAATCCATGTGAGCTACCTAGTGATCTAACGGCTAATAATGAGCTCCCAATGATTGGAAGATTGTACGGGTAAGATCAAGAGGAGTGTGGGCAAGAAGGCACTCCTAAAAGCTTCCTCGGATTGCCATAAATAGCACACACTCACACACATTTAGGGGCTCTCTTTTCTTTTCTAGTTTTTCACATAGTGTAGCTTTTAGAATTTTATTGTAATTTTACTTAAAATCAGTTGTAATTTCTTTTAAGTAATGTAATCACTTTTTTAAGTTAATGAAATTTACCTTTTCTTATTAATCCTTAATGATAAGCTCTAAATTTACTTTAGATATTTGAGTTATGATTCATAAGCTCTCAATAAGCTCATATTAGCTCATCCAAGTCTATAAGCTTGGATTTGAGCTTAATTCAGTCCTAATCATACCTAAACATCTAAAATCAGTTTAAAATTTACCTTACCTTGACTTTTGGACTTATTAAGTTTTGGAAGGGAGACCTATCATGGAAGGGTCTCCAAGGACTTATACTAGCTTATCCAATAGGATAAGCTAGAGCTTGTAGCTGTTAATTGAGTTTATGCTTCTGTTTAGCTGAAGCTAAAGTAAGTTTTCATTTAAATTCTCATGTTCTTTAATATTTAGTTCAATAATAGTTCATTAGTTAGATTTGCTTATTTGCTTATTCTATCTGCTTAATTGTGCTTATAATTATTTCATTGTGCTTATTAGTTATTAATTTACATCTGTTTTTAGCTTAATAGTTATAAATCTTAGTTTTCTTCATTTTTGTCTTAAAAAGTCATAAAAAACCAAAAATAGTAGAAAATAGTGTAGATCTTAGAACTTAGCTGAATCAATTGTTGAATTATGTTTGTTAGGCTCATTATAAGCTAATTATAATTTGGTACTTAAGATTAGTGTGTTAGATCTTAATTTCATAAGCTATTTTAAAATCTGTCATGGGTTAAGGAGTGTTTGGAATAGGGCTCATTGACCATCAAAAGTCAAAATAGATTGTGCAATTTGTATGAGTCAGTTGTGTTTTCATGTTAGACTAGTAGTGATTCAATTTTCATAAGTTAGTTTTCAATATTCAAAGAGTTTGAGCTTATTTTTCATTATGTCAGCACCAGGGTATTTTGTTGCTTATCTGTGCTAGCTTAATTTTTAGTTAAGCTCTTGGGAACTTGAAAATTGTTTGTGTCAAGTTTATTTGCACTCATTGAGTGAATCAAGTGTAGTAGAAACCACCTTTGGTTACCTGCACTTGAGATTGGTACATTTACAATTTGCACCAGTAGTTGTAACATAAGTTACTACTGCTGTCTTTAAGTTTTAATTTGGCTTGGTTTTAGTTGTTTTTAAACTCTTAAATTTTAGTAGCTTTCAGTTTTTAGATAGCTTAGTTTAGTTTAAGTCTCAATTTTCACATTCTAGCTTAATTGCTTAGGTGCATTTTAGCTTAAAAATCATAAAAATCTAAAAAGGACCAAAAACAGTAGGTTATAGAGAGTAGTTTTTTAATTCAAATTTCTAGCTTATAGGATAAGGTTTTATCATTTAGTTTCATAGTTTAAGAGTTGTTTAATAAGCTTTCAAAAGTTCATAATCTAATATAGCTTATTGTGCCTTTTAGCTTAAGTGAATTTTGTGTTTTTTTGAGTTTGTGCCTGAGTTTGCCTATTTGATCATCAATTTTAGTTATCTTTTAGTACTTCTCAGATAGGTAGCTTGTTAGAATTAGATTAAGCACATTATAAGCTTTCCAAAACAGTTTTCAGTTTGTAAATTGAGCTTAAAATGAAGCCTGTGCAAGCTTATATGTCCAAACAAGAAAAAAATAAGCCAAAAGCCCACTTTCTGATTCAGCAGCTTTCATAAGCTCTTTGTGAGCTCAATTTTGGTTTTCAGCTTATGTTTCTTTCATTAAAGTTGCTTAAAAATAAGTCCTTAATAAGTTCTAGCATTCAGTTTTTGAAAATAAGCAAAAATAAAAAAATAAGCAAAAAGGGATGTCTGCCAACCTCGAACCCACGACCTCACTCTTACAAACCCAACGTGTTAACCAATTTGCTTCATTAGCTCATCCGGTAACACTCTCTTGCACAATTTAATAGATAAGCACGTTTTTCTTTTCTATTTTCTTATATAAGCCGTAGCTTATCAAGCTTAATTTAGGGCTTATTTGAGTTGCTTTTTCAGTGTTCTTATTTTTCTTAGATTACTGCTAGTATCTTAGATTTTTCCTGAATTTTTGGTAATTTTTCATTAAGTATTTTATTTTTAATCATTTTTCTTAAATTTTTAATTTTAAAAATAGGATTTTAATTTTTAAAATAGTTAAAAATAGTTTTCTTAGCTTTTACAACATTTTAGACTTTTCTAAGTTTAAAAATTATTTTTCTCAATTTTTAGGACTTTATTTGCTATTTTTTAGGATTTAATTAGATTAAAATTAGTTTTTAATTCATAATAAATTCAAAAAAATATTTTTCTTTTTCTTAAAATTTTATTTTATCCTATTTTAGGTTTAGAAATTTAGTTTGCATTTTTAGGAGTTAGTTTTACCCTACTTGCTTATTTGTCGCGTTTTATTTGTTTCCCGTTAATTGTTAAGTGTTTAATTGTTTTTAATTGCTTGTTTTTAATTGTGCTTTTAATTAGTAGTTATAGAAAACCCAATCAATCTTCGAACCCATTCAAATCAATATCCAATATCAAACGAGGTTTCAATTTCTCAAATCTTTGGGATAACGACCCGGGAGATCATACTTCCGGAAAACATACGTATTATATATTATATTATATATATCTTTTAGAGTGAATTTTTCCAAGGGTGACTTGGTAATTTTCTTAATTGCTCTTTGATATTTTATATATATATTATTTTACGTGTGTTGAAACTTACACAATCAATTTTTGGCGCCGCTGCCGGGGATTTGAGTTAACGAATCTCTCGTTTTGTGTTTGTTGATAAGATTTGAAGATCCTTTCGTCCTCGAAAGTTTCATTTTTGTTAAAAAAAATTCAAAAATCCAAAAAAATCATAAAATATAAAAAAGTAAAAAATATTTTTCTTTTCTTTTTAGTATAGCTATCATATAAAAAAATTTCAGTTAATAAATCTAGTTTTCCTTTAATACAATTGCTCATAAAGCTCTCCAATAAGCACAAGTGTTTGTGTAACTGTTTTGATAAGCCTCACAATAAACGCTTATTAGCTCTCTTAGTCTACTCTAACTAAGATTGGCTTAAATCGCCTTTAACATACTTAAATATATAAATCAGTTTAAATTAAAAACCTTTGGATTATTGGACTTTTGAGCTTTTAGGAAGGGAAGCTAACAATGGAAGAGCTTCCAAGGACTTTTACTGGCTTATTTTAAATAAGCCAGAGATGTTGATAAGCTCTTTGAGCAAACTTAACCTTTGTTTAGCTAAGATTGATTGTAAGTGTTCATTTACTTTACTTGCCTTAATTTTCCTAGTCTAAATTTGCTTATCTGCTTATAATTAAGGCTTATTAGCTGCTTATTTGTGCTTAATGTCATCTTTATGTGCTTATTAAGTTTCATTTGATAATCGTTTTTAGTCCTATGTAGCTTAGATTTTTTGTTTTCCTCTCATTTTTGTCTTATAAAATCATAAAACCAAAAAATAATAAGCTTAGCTTGTATATCTTTGATTTCTAGTTTAATGATTATTGATTATGTTTATCAAGCTTGTTAAAAGCTATTTGATATATGGTAACTTAGGCTTTTTCTGCAATATTAAAATCTCAGTTTAAAATGGATTGTGCCGAATAGTTTAAAGGATGTTTGGTTAATAAGGATTGACCACTTAAAGTCAAATGCAGTTTCGAGCTCATTGTTGAATCAAATCACACTATTCTAATCATTTAAAAGAGTAGTTAAAATAAGTTTTCATAAGTTAGTTTTCAAAATCTAGCAAGTTAATGTTTGATTTTAAATATGAGGCACCAGGGTAGTTTTGATTTTCAAAAGCTAATATAGAATTTTGGATCCAAAAAATGAAAAAAAGAAGAAAAAAAAAAAAGAAAATGAGCTTTTGTAAGCTTTGGAATTTGCTTAGTTTATGTTCAAACACTCTTATTTGAGTGTGATATTAATGCAGGATTTGACCACTAAGGTCTCCTGCATATTGGTATATTGCCATTTCACAATCACCAAAGTGCATCAGTAGTTAGAACTCTGCAGTCAAGGTACTGCAGTCCATTTGGATTAGGTTTAGGTGTAGGCTTGGAATAGTTTTTAAGGGCTTTCAAAACTCAGTAGATCTTTAGTTTTACATATTGGATTAGTTAGATTAAAAGCCTGGTTTTTAATAATCTAGCTTTTACTAGTTTAATTTAGCTTTTCACACATTTTTTCTAAAATTCCTAAAAAGCCAAAAAATAGTAGTAACTAGTAATTAGCTTCTAAATTTTGAATTTATAGCTTATAGGATTAGATTTTATGAATTAGAATTATAGCTTATAAGTTGTTTATCTAGTTTTCAAAAGCTCAGCTTCTGTCTTAGCTTAATTGGTTTTTTATTTTTAAGTGCTTCTTTCCTGAGTTTATTTGCTGATTTAATCAAAGAGTTTAATAGGTCTTAAAGTGATTTTCCAGTTAAGGTAGCTTATAAAATTAGCTACATATAATATCATATGTAATAAGTCATAACTATTCAAAACAGTTGAATTAATGGAAAATGGGTCTTAAATTGGAATTGAGTGCAACAAATACAGTAAAATTTAGCCTTTTTAACTCTCTAACAAAGCTTTGTTTCTTTGTTTCTGTATAACACAAGCCCACTTTCACAAGCTGTTGGAGAGCTTAATATTTGACTATTTAGAGGCTTATAGATGTGTTGTTAAAGTTGTTCAAATAAGCTTAATCAACAACTTTGTTCTTATCAGTTTTCAAAAAAAAAAAAAAAGGGTGTATCCAGACTTGAAACCCGTGACTCTAACACCCAAACACACACACCCTAACACTATGCTTCAATAAGCTCAATCCATTATCTTTTGCAACTATCTTTCTTTTATATACATTTTTTCATTTAATCTATATAAGCTGTTATAAGCTTATTTTCTCAAGCTTATTCAATAAGCTGCGATCTCAAGCTATTTTTCCCTAGTTTAATTAGTATAAACTATTTTCTGTAATGTTTCTAGAATTTTTATAGTTCGTTTAGTATTTTTAAACATTTATTTTTATTAAAAACTTTAAAAAATCATAAAAAATAGAAAAATAATCAAAAAAATTTAAATCTTTTTTTTATAAAATATTTCATTTTATCCATAAAGGTTCATAGGAAAAAAAAAAAATAGATTTATGCTTCTGTAATGGTCTAATTTAGCAGAAATTTCATTTTTTTAAAATACGGATTCGTGGACCGTTCTCGTGTTTTTTTTCGTTGTATTTATCAATAAAAAACGAGCATTCATCTTTAACCTTCCGTTTTTGTTCTAGTTTTTCATTAAACTTACTTTTATTCAAATTGAGGTCCATTTAAAAAAACAAATTTAGAGTTAGGTTTATTTTTAGTATTTAGGGTTTTTATCTCTCTACCTATCTTTAGGGTCCCTGTTGCGTTATTAGTTAAATTTTCGTAGTTATTCCATGTACCCAGTTCGTTGGTCTTTCATGCTTAATTGATAGAATTTGTTAATTCTAAATTTAAAAGTAGACAATCCAATCAACTTTTGTTTTTCAATTCAAATCATTGGTCCGAACATCAAAACGTGTTTCAATTTCACAAGTCGTTGGGGATAACGACCCGCCTGGAATCATTACTTCCCGGTTTATATACGTATATAATTATATATATTGTGAAAGATTTTTCCTTTTTACCTTGTGTCCACAAGGGTAATTTGGTAATTCCTATCATAATATATATTTACATGTTTACGTTATTGAAATGTTATATCAATTGTTGCCCCTGCTGCCGGAGCCTTTGTGATTAAGATTTCTCGTCTTTGAAGTTTTGTTGATCTGTGGATTTAAGACCCTTCGTAGTAACACCTGTCAGTGTTCAGAACGTATTTTTTGTTGTGTAAAAAAAAATACTAAAAGATATATATATATCATAAAACAAAAGGTAAAAAATATTTTTCTTTTCTTTAGTATAATTATCATATAAAAAATAAAAAGAAAAAAAAATCAAAAATATAAAAGTTGTCCATAAAAAAAATAAAGTTGGTTAAAGAACACCAACAAATAATACCTTCAATTGTATTATCCATTAGTAAGTTCCCAACTCGAATCAAAGATTTAAAAACTTGTCATTTACGAAATACGGCTCACCTTAAAAAGTAAAATTTTTAAGAGCTACCGTGAAGTAAATTTGATTATTTGGTTTAAGTTGTCTATCTCGTTATCCGTTAATTTAGTTTGTTTTTAATAAAAAAAAATTAGTTTAAATTTTCTTTTTCTACTTTGTGCATGCGCACTCGTTCTCAAACCCGCAACCGTAACCGTCAACAACAAAGCCAACAGGCTGTTGTTCAACCATTTCATTTAGAAGAACCTTTTGTTAATCCTCCATTAGTTCCGATGGCTGATAACCGGACTATGGCACAATTGCTCCAAGCACCCACCGAGGGTTACGAGGATGCAATTGTAATTCCCGAAATCAATGCTAACTTTGAGTTAAAGCATGGTTTGATCAATCTTGTTCAAAACAAACAGTTTTTCGGACATGATAAAGAGGATCCACATGCTCACATCCGTTATTTCAATAAGATTACTTCAACAATGAGATTCCCGGACGTCCCGAGCACGTCAATTAAGCTTATGCTTTTTCTGCCAAAAGAGAACTTCCAAGTCGGGCCTAAACCGATCTTTTTCTTGGAGGAGCTAGTTAATTGACATGGGACGATCTTATTTCAAAATTCATTAATCAATTCTTTCCTCCTTCAAAAACAAAAAATCTTCGTAACGAAATCACGAGATTTCAACAAAGATTTGATGAATCATTTTATGAGGCTTAGGATCGATTCAATGATCTTCTTAGAGCATGCCCACATCACGGATTTTCTGAATTACATCAGTTGGATACGTTTTACAATCGTTTAACAATGCTTTAGATATGGCTAATGATCAAGATTCATTAAATCTGCTAGCGGTGGAAACTTTTTGGATAAGATGCCTCATGAATGCTTGAGAATTATCGAGAGTAAATCCAAGGTTCGTAATTCACGAAACAAGGCAGTCATTGCCAAAGTAATTCACTACTCCAGGAAATTTCACCAATGTTGCTAATGCTTGATAAGTGTAGAATCCACATATCCATTATTGCCGTAAAAATATCGTCCAATTAGAACCCAAAACAGATCCAAAAATGGCAAAAATATGCTTGTATTTGTGTTTTGTGTGTGCAGGTACGGATAAGTCAAAAATCACAAGAAAACAGTCAAAAACAAGTAAGCACGGACACAAATCAAAGAGTTCAATAAAACCAAAGAATCAACAGCAGAAGCTAGGAAAAGCAAACCTCAATAAATCAATTCATGGTTCAACAAAAGTCCACAAGCCCAAAACATTCCACTTAAGCCCCTCAAGTTTCAGAAAAGTGCAGAAATGGTCCCTAAACCCAAATGGGCCTCACCCAGATTCATAAGCCCAAGACATTAGCCCACTTTCCTTTTATGTAACCACAAGGGCCAAATTTGCTATTTTCGAAAGACAATTATAATTCAAAAAGAGGAGAAAAAAACACAAGGACCGTTTGTGCAATTATTCCAAAATTCAAACGATTTTAACAGTCAAAATAAAAAAAAGCGCGAAGAAATAATTACTATTCATCGTCCCTTTCCCGTTTCACCACGCTGTCAAAACATAGGGTTTTCTAAATTGAAGGTTAATTAGCAATCCAAGTGGTCTACACAAAAAGCAAGGGCAAACAGTCTAATCAAGCATCCTAAGTAGCTCACTTAAGCGTCAAAGCCACGTCCGAGCATGAAGAAGCACAATGGAATGTGGGATTTACACTAAATATACTCAGTAAACAAGCACACATGAGTCCTCAAAACGGATTTCCCAGCTTTGGCAATCCGTGTAAGAGCTCATAAGTGAACCGATGGTTGGAAAAGTATGGATTCAATCATAGAAGATGATCAAGGATGGAAATGAAGAGGAGCGTCTAACTGATTTTAGCTCCTAGAAGCTTCCTCAAGTGCTATAAAAAGAGGCCCTCACCTCACACACCAGGGAGGAGTTTTTAGTAGTAGTAGCTTAATTTAGATTAATTGTTTAGCTTATGTAATCTTTCCTTAAATCGTTTTTAGATAATTGTAATCTCTTTTTCCTAGTATTGTAAGCTGCTTTTTTGAAATCAATGTAATATGGTGTACACTTTTAAATTAATCATTTTGATAATAATTTTTTAAAAATCTCAATGGTTCAACTGTATCGTAACTTGTAAAAAGCTCATCTTAAGCTCTTATTAGACTCTAAGTTCTAATAATTGAGCTCAACAGTTATTAAACAGTACCTAAACATTAAAAACAGCTTAAATTACCTTAGTGTAGGAATTTTTGATTTTATGGAAGGGTATTCAATCGGGAAGGGGAATCCCAAGGATTTTACTTCTAGCTTAATTTATATAAGCTAAGAAGTAGCTAGTTGATTAGCATCTATGAAGCACTAGCTTCTGTGTCTTGCTGAAGCTCATTGTAAGTTCCATCTTTTATATATCACTTTCACCTTATTTTTAGCTTAATATTAGATAATCTGCTTATTCTTGCTTATTTGCTTATAACAGTTGCTTATTTGTGCCTATTCCTCTCTCATTATGCTTATTAGTCATTAATTCACATCTGTTTTTAGCTTGTTAGTTTTAAATCTTAGTTTTCTTCATTCTAATCTATAAAACTCATAAAAAACCAAAAATAGTAGAAAATAGTTAAATTCTTAGATTTAGCTTAGTTTAGTTGTTTGTTTGTGTTTGTTATGCTTATTAAAAGCTTTATAATATATTGTTATTAGTTTGATGCCTTAGATTTCAATTTAGCAGCTAAAAAAACTATTATTAGATTAAAGGGAGTGTTTGGTTTTCAGCTAGTTTTGACACTTAATAAGTCATAAATGGGGTTGTGAAATTTATTTGAGTTAGTTTAGTTATCAATTTTAATCATTAGTTAAAAAGATTTCATAGGTTGAATGCTAAAAATGAGAAAGTTATGTCTTATTATGTGTATTCCAGCACCAGGGCATATTTAGCTTAAAATCTAGTAGGTTTAATTCTATTCTAAGGGCTCTAGTGCTTGTGTTTGCTTAAGGTTGGACTTAACACACTCATTTGAGTGTGTTTAAGATAGTTTTTTAGGCTTGCATTGTTTCCTTGTGGTTAGTAGTCAAGTGCATCAGCAGTACCTTCAAGTGAAGGTACTGCTGAAATTTAAGCTTAATTTAGGATAGTTAGTATAGGAATTAAGGGCTTAATTTTGGATATTTTTAGTTTTCTAGTAGTTTTAGATAAATCTTAGCTTAACTTGCATTTTCAGCTGAATTATCTAGCTTAAATTCAGCTGTCAAAAGTCACCTTAAAACCAAAAAGACCAAAAACAGTAATTAATAGTTGATAGTTTTTGAATTTAATTTCCAGCTTATAGTGTTTGTTTTTCTCATTTAGATAAGTAGTCTATAGTTTTGTTTTAGTTTACAGTTTTCAAAAGCTTATTTGTTGTCTTAGCTTTTAGAGGATTATAGCTTAATTTGGTTTTAAGTTTCCTTCCTAAGTTTCTAAATTTGCTTGTTTCTTCATCATTTTCAGTAGTTAAAATGCATTCCTAGGATAGATTTCTTTTGATTTATAGAATAAGCTCATCTCAAGCTTCCCAAAACTTCTTTTCTTTTTAAATTTTGAGCCTTATAATGAGCACATGTTATACAACTTATAAGTAAAACCAACTCCAAATCCTTTCCTTAGTTTCTGTTACAGCTAAAAAATAAGCTGTTTATAGCTTATAGAGTGCTTTTCAGACCAAGTTGCTTTTATTAAAGTTGTTAGTTTATAGCTTATCTATAACTTTGTTTTTCAAAATTTTTGCAAAAAGCAAAAAGGGGAAATCGGGGAAGTGGGGGTGAGCCTAGACTCAAACCCCCGACCTCAACCCAACCTCAACCCTTATAACACACATTCACTACCGCTGCCCTAGGGTCTTTTTCGTTTTATACTTGCAACATTAAATATATAAGGCCTTTTAGCCCAAGTAAGCTTATAACTGTTTTTCAACCCGCTTATTTTAACAACTTACATCAAAAGCCTGTTCTTACTTGTGGTTTTTATTTTTCTTAGATAGGTAATTATCTTAGCTACTTTTCAGAATTTTTCTAGAATTTTTACTGAAAGTTTAGTATTTTTAATCTTTTATTTTCTTTTAAAACTTTAAAAAATCATAAAAAATAAAAAAATAATCCGAAAAATAAAAATCTTTTTTATAAAATTTTCTTTTATCATTAAGTTTGTAGGAAAAATAGTTTCACTTTCGTAGGGTCTAATTTGCAAAAATTCATTTTTTAAAGAACGGGTTTCGTTCGTGTTCTCTCGTTTTCATTTAAACCCTCTTTTAACTAACTCCGTTTTAACTCCTAGTTTTATTAACTTTTGTTTTTAAGTCCAACAAAATACATTTAAAAAGAAAAAGGAAAATTAGGATTAAATTTTTGTAGAAATTTAGGTTTTTAGGTCCTTAGTTTTTTTAGTGTACCCCGTTTTGCGTTTTTGATTAAAATTATTTAATTGTTGTTCTATTTAGTAGATAATAATCATCAAAAATATCCTTGCTAACATTCAATCAGATCCGAATTTAAACGTGGTTTCAATTTTCACTATCAAGGGGATAACGGACCCGGTGATCATACTTACCCGGTTTAATATACTATTCTATATTATCTAATAGATTTTTAAACGATGAATGTTAACAAGGGTAACTTGGTAAATTTCTTAATTACTCTTTTAAAGTATTATTTTATATATATATTTTAGGTATATAAAACTACCAATCAGTTTTTGGCGCCGTTGTCGGGACATGTTTACGATTCCTACTTTACACACACACACACACACATTTGGTTTTGAAGATCCTTTCGACTTAGAAAGTTTCAATTTTGTTTTATAATTCAAAAATTCAAAAAAAAATCATAAAATATAAAAAGTAAAAAAAATATTTTCCTTTATTTTTTAGTATAATAAAAGATAAAAAAATACGAAAAAATCAAAAATATAAAAAAAAAATTCCTTTTTAATTAAAAAAATAAAAGTCACCAATTGGTAAAAAACCAAAATATAACATTCTCAATGGAGGTGTTATCATTTCAATTTCCGGTGAACTTTTGGTACCCAATCGTAATCAAAGATTTAACACTTCCCAATTTGTGTCCTCTACCAAGTACAGCACACTTGAAAAGCATTTTCAAAGAGCCAGCCGTGAAGTAGTTGATTATTTGGTTTTAAAAAGGTCCGCTTTCGTGTAACCTGATAAAATTCATTGTAAAAAAAATGAGTGTAAAGTTTTGCTTTTTTAATTGTTTAGTTGTTCTTTTATGCGCACGTGGGAGTTCTGTAACGCAATCTCGAAGAAAAGACGTCGACAACAACAATATCTTCCGGTAGAACCAATTGTTGAACTAAACGTTGTTCCAATAGCCGATATCAACGATGGCCCTAAAGATACAAGTACCCATCGAGGGGATGAAGTGCTATAGTTGTCCCACCGATCCAAATGCTAACAATTTCGAGCTCAAGCAACCTTAATCAATCTTGTGCAAGCATTAAGTTTAACGGGTAGTCAAGACCCCACAATCACTTCGATTTTTATTAACAAGATCACATCAACGTTTAGACTCCTCAGAAGTTCCAACACTTCAGGTTAAGCTTTTAGCTTTTCCCCTTTTTTTCTTTAACGGTGAAGCCGAGATTGGTTAGACAAGGAACCTCCTAAGATCAAACACTCTCACATGGACGACCTTGTTTTCAGTTTTCAAAAATTCATAAACCAAATTCTTCCCACCAACGAAAACAACCTACCTCCGAACAAAATCACCAATTTTTTCCAGAACCCAACAAACCTTCAATGCAAACACACACGGAACGGTTTAAAGGACTCCGTCGTCAATGTCCTCACCATGGCTTCTCAGGAACTACACCAACTCGATACGTTTTATAATTCTTTGAATTCAAACGATCAAGATGCTTAGATTTTGCAGCAGGTGGCAATTTCTTAGACAAGAAGCCGCACAGAAGGTTTAGCAATATTGAAAGCAAGTCAAAAGTTCGTTACTTCACCAGAAGTCGTGCTAATAATTTCAAGAGTTAGTACGGATGCTCCTCTTTCTAATCTTCACCTTCTGAATAATTATTTCGATATGCAACAAATAGCCGCTACTCTCGAGGATAAGATGACCATCAAGGAATGAACAAGATGTTGAATAAATGAAAGCTTTAGTTGATACTCGACTCCTTCAACACCTCAAAGCATTGAAGGAAGTAGTGTTATCTGTGGATCGAATCACAATTTTAACCATTGTCCGTTAACTCGAGGTGGAAATGATTTTCCCGTTTTTCATGACAACATCCAACAATTTCAACAAACCGCAGCGTTGGTAATTTTCTCCAAAGAAACCAACCTTCCAATTTGGCAAGTCAAATGAGACCACCGGGTTGCAAAATCAACCGAATGTCCAAAACAACAAAACAAACCGTTATTCTAGGAACCAATTTTTAATTTCACAAAACCAAAACCTTGGAGGTCTTTAACTAAAACAGTCCTAAGACAATCAAGGGAGCCGTTTACCAAGCCCCACCGATAGTAAATACCCAACATATCAAACACACTTTGTAATCAAACTTTACCTCCTTTCACAAACTCAAGGAGGTGTCTAAAACGATTTTGAAAAGTTTAATGCTAAAGCAAATGATCGAATATGAATAACTTGCAAATGAAGTTTTTGGATTAATTTTCAAAGAAACCAAAAAAGATTTTCATAGAGTTTAACAGTGATTCTCAAAAGAAACAAGATGATTTTCAAAAAATGATGCTCAGTTTCATGCAAAGTTATCACACCAATCCCAACCTTCAAGTTCAATTCTTCCTAGCAAAACCATCCCCAAACCCAAGGAACGCAGCCAAGCAATTACAACTCGTAGTGATTTCAAACGATGACCTCTCCGATTCCAACCGCCAGGGTGGAAAAGGAAATTGATGTACAAAGGAACGGAAGCACCCGACCCAAGACATCCAACCTCCGCCCATTAGTCCAAAAAACAAACCAAAAAAAGACAAAGAACCATGCGAAGACCTGACCTTATCCGTTGCCAACAAAGCCAAACCTAATTTGCCTTACCCATCGAGACTCAATAAACAAAAAGAATCTATGAAAAGATGGATATTCCTAGCTTCAAAGTTTATGAAATTCTTCCGAATCTGCACTTTAGCTAATTCGCGGATGCTCTCATTCATGGGAGTGGCCGAGGGTTGCTCCGTGTTTTCTAAAAGTTGCTTAATTAACAAAGCGACAAGTTAATTGAGTACTCAAACGCCGTTGCGAATTAAAATTGTAGTGCTTGTCCGAAAAAAGCTTCCCAAAAGCTAGTGACCCCGGTCGATTTCTCATTCCACGGATTTTTCGTAGTTCGACTAATTACTAGCCCTTGCCGATTTAGGTGCTAGTATCAATCTCATGCCTTTATCCATCTGGAAAAAGCTTCAACTCTCAGGCCTAACCGAAACAAAAATGGTGTTAGAATTAGCCGACCGTATAATTTCCAAACCAACCGGTGTCGCTGAAAATGTTTTTGTAAAAGTAGGGAAGTTTTACTTTCCCGCCGACTTCGTTGTTCTTGATTTTATAGCCGATCCTCGAGTAATACCGTTATGATACTCGGTAGCGACCCTTTCTTAGGACCCTCAATGCTTTAATCGATGTTTATAAGGAGAGATTACTCTTAGGAATGAAGATCAATCGTAACAACCTTAAATGTGGTGATACGCACTTCCATTTCATACAACAATCTCGAATCATGACAGAAAGGTTGATCTCATCGATGCTAACTTGTGAAGAGTACTCACAAGAAGTACTTGGATTTTCCCGATTCCGTTGCTTACAACACCCTCCTTCTCCGAACTTCGATCCGATTTGTTTCTACTTCATCTCCAACACTCACTCCTTTTATGAAACCACTGATTTTCCTATCTCCTTTGAAGATGCCGATGCTTTCATAGCAATCGATTATGAAACCAGTTTTTCACCGATTTTCATGCTACATACTAACGATCCCGTGGGTGACATTCCATTCTTGATGCACTTCTCAACACACAGTGATCCATTACCTTCACTCAGACCAAGCGGAGATTACTACCACCGAAATTCAAAAGATCTAAAGTAGTTTGAAACAAAAGATCCTTCACTTGAACCAAAAGATAAATTTTACCCGAAGTCGAGCTTAAAGATTACCTCCGACATCTCGAGTAAGCGTTCTTAGAGAAAATAACAAACATCCCGTTATAATTTCAAAAGATTGAGCCAAGATGAAAAGACCTCACTACATTACGTTCACAAAAACACCGGGGAAAACAAGCGAAGTGCTTTGGCAACTTTCTGAGACCGAGGCATATATCAGAAATTTGCTCTCACTATAATCCTTTTAAAGATGAACAACCATCAGTGCAACATCAAAAGAGGGTTAACCCTAAAATCCCATGACGTCCATCAAAAAGAAGTAGAAAAACTTCTTGACGCAGGATTGGATTTAATCCAATGTCCCGGATAGTCCATGTGTTAGGTCCAGTCCATTGTTGTTGCCGTATAATAGGTGGTATACTCTTGTCCACAAACGAAAAAATGAATTGTGCCTACAAACTTATCACAGGATGGAGAGTTGCATCGATTATCGAAAGTTAAACGAAGCAACTTTTAAGACCACTTTCCTTCATTCATGGACCAAATGGTTAGAGCTTAGCCGCAACAAGTTTTTATTGTTTCTTAGAATGGTTTTTCCCATGGTATTTTTCAAATCCAATTGATCCTAAAGATCAAAAAAACTACTTTGACGTGCCCATAACAACTTTCGCGTACCGTCGTATGCCATTTCTGTTGTGCAATCACCCGGAACTTTCCTACGTTGTATGATACACACACATTTTCTTCACTGACATTGATAGAAAAAACAAATGGAAGTTTTTATGGACTATTTTTTTTCAGTTTTTTGGAGATTCTTTTTTCCTCACAGCCTTCCAATTTAGGATAAAATACTTAAAAGGTTTGAAGACACCAAAATTAGCAACTAAATTGGGAAAAGAGGCATTTCATGGTAAAGAAGGGCATTGTTTATAACATAAGATCTCTAGAAAAGAACGTGAAGTCGATAAGAGCCAAATTGATGTAATTTCTAAGCTTCCTCATCCGACAACCGTCAAGGGAATTCGAAGTTTTCTCGGACATGCTGGATTTTATCGAAGATTTATCCAAGAACATTTTCCAAAATCTCTCCACCCATGACCCCTTCTCTTAGAGACGAACAATCCCTTTCATTATTTCGGAGATTTGCATTCGAGCTTTTCAAAACATTGAAAAAGAAGTTTGACCGAGTAAGCTCCAATTCACAACTGCTCAAAATGGGACCAACCTTTTTGAAATCATGTCGATGCAATGATTATGCCAAATCGGCTGCGGTTCTAGGACAATGAATGAAAGCATTTTTTTTTTATTTATTTTCCGCACACCCAATTTCATTATGCTAAGCAAGACGATTGGACTGAAGCTGAAACAAAATACACAACAACCGAGAAAGAAGCTGCAAGTAGTTTTACCCGCTTTCAAAAAGTTTCGATCATATCTAATCATAACAAGAGTGGGTTTTACCCGACCACCAACCTAATGAAAATACCTCTTCACAACAAAAAGAACGCCTAAAGCAAGAATGCTTCGATGTCTTACTTCTTCAGGAATTTGATATAATAAGGTTATCGATACCAAAGGAGCTGAAACACACATGCACTGATCACTACTCTTCTCGTCTTGAAAACCCTTACAAAAATACTTTTGATCCCAAAAGAGATAACCGAGACTTTTTCCTTTAGAGACTTTTAAAGTGTGGTTAACTTCCAAGACCATAGTAACCCCCACCGTGGTTTCGCCCCGATTTTGCTAATTCCACGCGGAGGCAAATTCATTAAAAAAGGAATGTCAACTCAAGAGAAAAAACAAGTTTCTTTAAAGATGTAAAAAAATTATTGTCTTGTTACCCTTGCTTTAAAGACTTGTGCGGATCAAATAATCCGAAGGTGCGTAGATGGCAACGAAGCTCTCGAAATCCGAAGCTTGTCACGAGTGGACCCACCGGGGGGACACTACACAAGCCAACTTTTACAACCGCCAAGAAGATTTTTGATGCCGGTTTCTTTTGCGCTAGCCATTTATCAGGAAGCCTAAGGAATTGATCAAATCTAGTGATGCTTGTCATAGACAAGGGCAACTCTCTCAACGTGATGAGATTCTCTTCAAAATGCAATACCAAGTTTGTGAAGATTTTCGATTATGAGAACGATTTTATGGACCTTTCCGTCATCTAGGGTAACAAATAAATTTCTAGTAGCCGTCGACTAGCTTTCCAAGAGGGTTGAAGCAAAAGCGCTCCCCACCAACGATCTAAGTAAGTTGTTAAGCTCTTAAAATCCCTTTTCCTCCTCCCATTCGTGCTCCGAGAGAGCAATCATAAGCGTTCGTGGGACCACATTTTTGTAATGACAAAATTAATAAGGTTTTATGTCTAAATAGTGTGTCCCCATCGTCTTTCGACTCCTTACCCATCCTCAAACGAGTGGACAAGTTAAATCACAAAATCGTGGTCTCAAAAAGAATTTTAGAGAGGACGGTCGGAAGAAAACCGTGCCTCATGTCAGAACAAAGTTAGATGATGCATTATGGGGCTTTTAGAAACCGCTTACAAGACTCCAATTGGATGTAACTCCGTACAATTAGTCAATGAAAAGCGTGTCACATACCAGTTAGCTAGAACACAAACAGTAATTGGGCTCAGATCTAGCAGCCAACTTTGATTTAAAGACCGCTAGGCGATCATCCGAAAGCTTCAGCTCAATGAACTTAGCGACTTTCGGATCAAGCTTACGGAAATTCGTTAATCTATAAGGCGAAGACAAGAGCTACAAAAGACACGATTCCAAGATAAAGAATCGAATCTCAATGTTGTTGATCAAGTCTTGCTTTTCAACACCCATTAAAGATTTTCTCCAGAAAGCTCAAGTCCCATGGTCCGGACACCTTTCACAATCTCCGAAAGTTTATCCTTTGGCACTGCCAAGTTGTCTCATACCTGATGGTTCTAATTTTCCAAGATCAACTGCCACCGTACTTAAGCAACTACTAAGGAGAAGGGGATACACCACCATTGTTATCCCGGACCTCCATACGTTCCCTTAGGACAACTAAATAGCAGGATCGAGTCGAGCTTAGCGACAACGGTAATCAAAAACAACCGCTTCGTGGGAGTTCACCCCATCTATCCTTTACTTATTTTCTTCTCAAATGTGTTGTGGTTGAACACACACAGGCTTGTACTCTTTCCTGATTTCTCGATGTTTTATGCTTGTTTGTTGTGATTTTTGTAGGATACTCCCAAACATATTCAATGAAGCCTCTCCGTTCCTTCCTGTTGATTTTACCTGTTCTAACTCGAGCATTCCTCATCTTTTTGTTGAAGTTAGAGTTGGGAGATTCATATCCTTCATCAAAATCGATTAACGTTTATCTTTGCATACTTCATAAACAGCTTAGCATATACGTAGAGAGACGCCACTTAACATTGAGGACAATGGTTTCCGTTTTAGTTTGGGGAAGAGACCACACACACAGATTTGATGTTGCTTGCTTATTGTTTTGTTCTCACGTACCCGTTTTCCCACAAAATAGCAAAAATTTTAAATTTTTTAATAAAAAAAAAGTGTTAAGACAAAAATGTAGGTTTTCCGTTGGTAAGAATAAAAAGTAATTTTTGATCCGACCGAACGTGTAGAGTTCTAAGCTTTCTCCCTTAACAATTAATGATGATAGTTTGTGCTAGTCTCACGTAGACTTTAAACATGCTAGATTTGAATCGTTAGTAAATGAAAACTGTGCTAAATACTCAAGTAATTTTTAACACAATGCCGAGTTGGATTATATAATAGACTAAGTATTTGCAAATTCTTTAGAGTGAAAGAATAAGAAATGAAGTGTTGTTTACGAATTAGAGCTAAACAAAGTTTTATTATGGAAAAACTTAAGGGCTTAAAAATAACTTTGATTTTTCTTCCAGGGCTCTTAAACTGATTAATCTATACGTTTTCTCTTTAATTTTTGCCAATTAGAGTTTTAACTCTTAAAAGTCTATCAACATATTTCAGAGAAAAAGCTTTATCGATGAATGATCAAACATCATTGGATAAATAAGAATTTTTAGTATCAAGTATTATACTATGGTTTTCGTAAATAAGAAATTTTTTCTAAAAAAAAATCTAAAAAATGTAGTTGGTGAATAAAAAGGAAGGCAATTATAAATCCTTAAGTGTTAATAATTGAATATACATACTCCCCACTTAATTGTGCTTTTTGTTCTATGATCCTAAAAGTTACCAATTAGGTAATGAAAGCAATACATTATGTCAACACAAACAAGTTGTAGTTAGGTAGTTAATTATCAAGAAAAATCATAAAAAGAGAAAAATCTTTGAAAATGGGAAATCGGGTGTTTTATAACTTGTGATCTCTTATCTCCCTCAACAAAAATCTTTGCTACTTTTCAAAGGTTTAGTTTGGGGAAGTTTTGAGGTATTTGGTTATAAGGCATGTGATATTGCGTGAGGACACGCAATCGTTTAGTTTGGGGAATTTTGATAAGTGTAGAATACACATATCCGTTTGTACCTAAAATAACCCAATTAAACCCAAAACAGACCAAAAATGGCAAAAATACGCTTGTATTTGTGTTTTGTGTATGCAGGTATGGATAAGTTAAAAATCACAAGAAAACAGTCAAAAACAAGCAAGCACGGACACGAGAATCAGAAGAATACAAAAAGAAGCCAAGGATTCAAAACCAAAGCCATAAAAGTCAAGCCCGCAGCCAAGTCCAGTCACAGTGGTCAAACAAAGTCAAAAGGACAAAACCTCAAAAGTTACCAAACCATTCCCTCAAAGTAAAAAATTACAAAAATGGTCCCTTAAACCCTAAATGGGCCATACCCGGATCCATAAGCCCAAAATCCTAGCCCATTTCTCTTTTATAAAACCACAAGGGCTGTTTTTGCCATTTCTTAAAAAGGTTTTACACTTAAAATGTTATAAACCAAAGACAAGGACTAAAAGTGTCATATGCCCAAAGTTTAAACCGTTATTAACCTTTTCAGTTATTAAAAAAGGCGGGAAGAGCTTTTTACTGTTTATCGTCTTCCACATTTAACCAAGGGTCAAAAATCAAAGGGCAAATCACAATTAAATGGTGCGGAAGTCAATTCAAGTGATTAACAACATGATGGCAAGGTTAGAAAAGTAATCTCAAGGCATCACTCACACTCAAGTCATACGTCATCTATAGTAGAAGCACAAAGAAAGGTGGGATTTGTACTGTTTTCTCTCAGTAAACAAACACAAGTGAGTCTTAAATGGATTGCCAGCGATTTTGATAAGTGTAGAATACACATATCCGTTTGTACCTAAAATAACCCAATTAAACCCAAAACAGACCAAAAATGGAAAAAATACGCTTATATTTGTGTTTTGTGTATGCAGGTATGGATAAGTCAAAAATTACAAGAAAACAGTCAAAAACGAGCAAGTACGGACACGAGAATCAGAAGAATATAAAAAGAAGCCAAGGATTCAAAACCAAAGCCATAAAAGTCAAGCCCGCAGCCAAGTCCAGTCACAGTGGTCAAACAAAGTCAAAAGGACAAAACCTCAAAAGTTACCAAACCATTCCCTCAAAGTAAAAAATTACAAAAATGGTCCCTTAAATCCTAAATGGGCCATACCCGGATCCATAAGCCCAAAATCCTAGCCCATTTCTCTTTTATAAAACCACAAGGGCTGTTTTTGCCATTTCTTAAAAAGGTTTTACACTTAAAATGTTATAAACCAAAGACAAGGACTGAAAGTGTCATATGCCAAAGTTCAAACCGTTATTAACTTTTTCAGTTATAAAAAAAAGCGGGAAGAGCTTTTTACTCTTTATCATCTTCCACATTTAACCATGGGTCAAAAATCAAAGGGCAAATCACAATTAAAGGGTGCGTTAGTCAATTCAAGAGCTCCTCAACATAATGGCAGGGTTAATTAAGTCTTATCAAAGCCCTCATTGGCTGCCTCTCAAGCTCAAGTCACGTGACTATGGCAAGAAGCATAAATTTTAGTGGGTTTTTATGCTAAATCACTCACAAAACTAGCACAAACGTCACATCAAGGATTGCCAGCTTGGCAATCCTCAAATGACCACATATGATCAAACAGCCTCCAATGATTGATGAAATGAAGGGTGATGATTAGCCAAGCTTCTAACAGAATTAAGAGCCTAGAAGGTTCTTTGCCAGCTATAAAAGTCTTATCTCACACACAAAAAGAGAGTAGTTTTTTAGGAAGTAGTAGCTTAATTTGAAATTTTAGCTTAATTGTTTTAGCTTATTTTCCTTAAATTCGTTTTAGAAATCCCTTTTGCATAATGTTAATCAGGTTTCCAAGTTAATAAAAATGCAGTGTTTACTTTAACACTTCTTAAATCTCTTTTATATAAGCTCTTAATAAGCAAACTTTCTCATAAGCTTTCTATAAGCTAATCAGCTCTCAAGAGTCTATAAGCTCTTGATTTGAGCTTAATAAGCCTTAATCATACTCTCACTTAAATAATTAGTTAAATTACCTATGCATTCAAGTGGAAAGTTTTTTGGAAGTTGGTTGTAATGGAAAACTAAGAGGGATTTTACTTCTAGCTTATTTATAAGCTAGAAGAGCTTGTTGATTAGCTCTATGAGCACTAGCTTCTGTTCCTGCTGAAGCTCATTGTAAGTTCTCCTTTAGATTTCACTTTCACTTAATTTTTTTGGCTTTAATATTTGAGAATAATCTGTTTAATGTCTTTGCTTATTTGCTTATTTCAGTTGCTTATTTGTGCATATTCCTCTCTTTGTATGCTTATTAGTCATTAATTCACATCTGTTTTTAGCTTATTAGTTATAAATCTTAGTTTTCTTCATTTTAGTCTTTAAAACTCATAAAAAACCAAAAATAGAAGAAAATAGTTAAATTCTTAGATTTAGCTTAGTTTAGTTGTTTGTTTGTGTTTGTTATGCTTATTATAAGCTTTATAATATCTGGTTATTAGGTTTTGATCCTTAGATTTCAATTTAGCAGCTTAATAAAAACTGTCATTAGTTTAAAGGAGTGTTTGGTTTAAACTAGTTTGACCTGTTAAAGTCAAAAATGATTGTGAAATTTATTTGAGTTAGTTTAGTTATCAATTTTAATCATTAGTTAAAAAGATTTCATAGGTTAAATGTTAAAAATGAGAAAGTTATGTCTTATTATGTATGTTCCAGCACCAGGGCATATTTAGCTTAAAATCTAGTAGGCTTAATTCTATTCTAAGGGCTTTTGTGCTTGTGTTTGCTTAAGGTTGGACTTAACACACTCATTTGAGTGTGTTTAAGATAGTTTTTTTTAGGCTTGCATTGTTTCCTTGTGGTTAGTAGTCAAGTGCATCAGCAGTACCTTCAAGTGAAGGTACTGCTGAATTTTAAGCTTAATTTAGGATAGTTAGTATAGGAATTAAGGGCTTAATTTTGGATATGTTTTAGTTTTCTAGTAGTTTTAGATAAATTTTAGCTTAACTTGCATTTTCAGCTGAATTATCTAGCTTAAATTCAGCTGTCAAAAGTCACCTAAAAACCAAAAAGACCAAAAACAGTAATTAATAGTTGATAGCTTTTAAATTTGATTTCCAGCTTATAGTGTTTGTTTTTCTCATTTAGATAAGTAGGCTATAAGTTGTTTGTTAAGTTTTCAAAAGCTTATTTGCTGTCTTAGCTTTTAGAGGATTATAGCTTAATTTGGTTTTAAGCTTCTTTTCTAAGTTTCTAAATTTGCTTGTTTCCTAATCATTTTCAGTAGTTAGAATGCATTCCTAGGATAGATTTCTTTTGATTTATAGAATAAGCTCATCTCAAGCTTTCTAAAACTTCTTTTCTTTTTAAATTTGAGCTTATATTGAGCTTGTTACAAGCTTATAAGTGAAACTAAGCTCAAAACCAAACTCACTGTAACAGCTTTTAGATAAGCTGTTTTTGAGCTTATAAGTTATATTTAGCTTATGTTACCTTAATTAAAGTAGCTTATTTTAGTGTCTTTTATAAGTTCCAATTTTTAGTTTTTCAAAAAATTAAAAAAAAATAAAAAATAACAAAAATTGGGGTTTGCCAGCCTCGAACCCCCGACCTCCATCATAGATACCATGCGTGTTAACCAATTTGCTACATTAGCTCATCCGTTACACCTTCCTTCCATTTAATCTTAATACACCTTTTAAGTTTTATAAGCTAATAAGTTGTTAAGCTTATTTCGTAGCTTATTTTATAAGCTACAACTTTGAGCTTATTTTTCCTAGGTTAGTAATAGCTTAAGCTATTTTCTGAAATTTTTCTAGAATTTTTACTTTAAGTTTAGTATTTTTAATCTTTTATTTTCTTTAAAATCTTTAAAAAATCATAAAAAATAGAAAAATAATCAGAAAAATAAAAATCTTTTTTATAAAATTTTCTTTTTTATATAAAGTTTGTAGAAAAATTAATTTCACTTTCGTAGGGTCTATTTTGCAAAAATTCATATTTCTAAAGAACGGGTTTCGTTCATGTTCTCGTTTTTCAATTTTAACCCTCGTTTTAACTCCGTTTTCACTAGGGGCGAGCATGGTTCGGTCTGGTTCGGTTTTTGTATAAAACCGAAACCGAATCAAAAAATTTTGGTTTTTGAGTTTTAGAAACCATTCGGTTTCGGTTCCGCGTCGGTTTGGTTTTTTGGTTGTCGGTTTATTTTCGGTTTGGTTTTTCAGTTTTTTCGGTTTCTATACGATTTATCGAGCTTGCTTTTACAAAGTCGATTTGGAATATACCATAAACCAACACCTAAAAAGCTTTAAAGAAATAATCCAAATAATGAGAAACCAAAAACACAATAATGACAGTAAGAAACAAATGACCATATATAATCCTAAAAAAATTGTTTGTGTGTTATAATGCAACACAATAAGAACGATAAAAACCTGATAAACACAAAAAACTCCTAGAAGAGAACTTATTATGTGTCCTTAATGGCATATTCAAGAAGCATATGAAACAAATAGTAGTTACTCGACATGATATAGTTAATCTAGCGGAGTATATTCATCGTCTCTTAGCTTCGATCAAAACTTATTTTTGTTCCCATGTTTATAAAGATCGGTTCGGTTTATATTAGTTTTTATTAATGCTAAAACCGAACCGAACCAAAAACTTCGATTTTTTCAAAATTTGAAAACCGAACCATCGGTTTTTCAATCGGTTTCTGCTTTTTAGGTTTCGGTTCTTCAGTTTTTTTTGGGTTTAGGTTTGGTTTTTCGGTTTCCTGCACACCCCTAGTTTTCACTCTAGTTTTTTTTAAACATCATTTTTAGTCAATTAGAATACATTTAAAAAGAAAAAAAATAAAAATTAGTATTAATTTTGTAGAATTTAGGTTTTTGGCCTTAGTTTTAGTGTCCTGTTTTGCGTTTTTGATTAAAATTTTAAATGTTGTTCTTTTTTTTTAGTAGATATAGATCATCAAAAATATCCTTGCTACATTCAAATCAGGATCCGAACTTAAACGTGGTTTCAATTTCACTAGTCATTTGGGATAACGACCCGGGTGATCATACTTACCCGGTTTAATATACGTATTTTATATATTATATTATATATATTTTTG
>BQNB010080236.1:0-29992 GCA_026074375.1 Tanacetum coccineum
ACATTAAGTCCTTGTTGTTTCATCTTTCTTCTTTTCTTCATATGTGGTTTTGTAATCATCAAATCTCAAAACCCAACATGATAGACTCGATAAATTAAATAACAATCTGGGTTGTCTCCCGGGAAGCACTTTTGTTTAGAGCGAAGTCTTTAAGTTAGACTGTCATACCCCGACAATGGCGGAAACTCGTGAATGCAACATAATGATCAATCATAACACAAGATACAAAATAGAGAAAACTACATTGCATAAACTCCAAGTGCTATGAAGACCATCAACCTTGAACAAACTCAAATAATGTCCCAAATCATAACTAAAATCCACAATCTCTTACAATTATTCAAATGCCCACACAAGGGACCATAATCCAAACTTATTCCAAAACATCCGAAACTAAAATCAAACAACAAGGAAGCAAGTCTTCAAACGAAATTCCACACGGGATACTTCTAAGTCTGCTATCAATCACCAAACTACTATTCTTCCACTTCACCTGAAAATGATACTCGAAAACGTAAACAATAATGTTGGTGAGCTCGTAGGTTTGACCTTAAACCCAAAAGCTGTGCCAATATTTCAACAGTGGACAATAGTGCTATATGACAGTGAATATATGCAAACAACCTTAGCATCACCGCTAATCAATAACCATATGTCACTTACGCACCTAAAGGGCCTACCAGCTGGAGCACTAAAATTAGGGCAGGACCACACACAAACCTGGGTAGGCGTACCCATCCGCTCTAATAATCACACAAATACTGGGTAGGCGTACCCATCCGATCCAATAATCTCACAAACACTGGGTAGGCGTACCCATCCGATCCAAACAATCATGCATCACATAATATTCACATAGCAGTCATAAGCACATATCTTGTCCCAAAAACAAAACCACATTTCGCACAGATCAATTCAAAACATTTCAAAACACATTTGAGTATCATTTTCCCCCAACGGAAAAACCAGTAAAAAGTGGGGCTACGAGAACTCACCTCAAGCAAGTCTTTAGCAACCAAATCTCAATCACACAAGCAAATGCAACGACGCCCGCACACGACCTAGTCCAGTTAATGTCCCAATTTAATCATCCAATTCCAAAACAATCTTCACGTTTGATGCATAGAGTTTAGACGCGTTGTACAATTACCCAAAACAATTTAGTGGTGTGATGGTTGACGACTTAACTCCACAATCATATCAATCTCATTCCTCGATAATACATACTTATACTATTTAGCGTAAATAGATAAGTAATATAATAAATATTTATAATTATTAATTATAAATATATCTCGACAAGTCCATTCGGTACACCTTAGTCACTTCAAAATAATCATTATACGGTTGAAAATGAAACGTTTACTCATAATAAACACTTTAGAGAAGTTTCGAGAAAAAACAATCGACCAAAATACTTCGCGAAAATCTAACGAAAGAGAAATGAGTAAAAACTCAAAAGCCAAAGATAAATGTTGATCCCTTTTGAACAGATCTTACTTAGCTTGTTAAAGCTTAGTTGTGTTGGATAGATCCAAGACAACTATAATAGAAACTAAGATTGTGAATACTACAAACTATGCGGAAACTAGTTTGTAATACTAAGAAGAACAATGAAATAGTAAAACAAGATCTTGCTAAACTTTCAATATATTGAACACAATCAACGTTACAGAATAACCTTGAAACTATGAATACTAACTATGAGAAAATGATTTCTAGATCTATGTTACTAACTATGCCTTAGGGTTTCTTTTATACACCAAGAAACCCTAATGGGCTTACAAAACGCGTCAAGTGATCAATGCATATCTATTCCTAATATATCTCATGCATATCACTTTAGCAGTACTAACTATATAACTAACAGTATTAACTATTATAACTAACAATACTAATAAATTGACAGTACTAACACTTTGTACTGGCAGCACTAACTATTAAATTAACAGTACTAATGACTTAGACTATTTTCTCTAATTTTCACCAGCAGTAGCTTCTTCAACCAGCAGTAGAAACTTCAGAAGCCTTTATTCCCAACAATCCTCCCCTAAACTTGACATTCATCTTGTTAATCATCAACTTTCTTTATTATCAGCATCTTGAGTACTAGGAGGATTATTCCAAACAACCTTACTCTTGCCCTTGGTCCTGTTGCTTGATAGAAATATCTTCTAAAAGTTCCTAACATCTCACTATCTGCTTCTACTAATAGCTAAATAGCCACCATCATTAATCCAAGCGTTCCTATGGTTAAAGGATATTCTTTCTCAACCAACATGAAGATATCATGTCCTCTTACTGAAGATACATGGTGAACACCACATGTATTATAAAGCCTTCATACAAAAGGATCATGCATATATCTTTAAAGCTTCCATATAATATCATCATTATCTGGTTCAAACAATCTCTTCAGTTCAACCCACAATTCCTTCTCTTTATCATTTGTAGGCTCTGTTGTACTTAACCTCTCCTTAACCAAATCCCAAAGCTTAACCATGTCATCTCTATCAAATTTATTCAACATATCAGCAAAAATCTGATAAGCTTATGTATGGTTTCCAACTCTGATAATTCTCCATTACCTTCTGGTGTCTACAGAGTAAACCTCCTAGTCTATGATTGGATATTTAACCTGTAAGGCTTTAACATATATTTCTTCCACTGGAACTACCACTAATAATTTATGTAGTTCTTCTTCTGATAATTCTTTTTCCTTTTCTGCTGATTGTTCTTCACCTAAACCTGAAGTTTCTCCAATCCTTTATCTTTTAACACTCTCTTCATCAGGTTCTGCTCTTGGTATCTTCTTACTGTTTGTTGCTTTCTTTTCAACTTCTTCAGAATCCATAGAAATAAAATCCTTAATCCATTTCTGCTCCTTTTCATATAGCTTCTGAATTTCTTCAAAACTCTTATTCTTCAGTTGACTGTAAGTGAATCTACCCATGTTTTTCAGGTAAGTGATACATCTTGTTTCTTAATTGAATTTTCGGTAGAGGTGGTTTATTTCTGATTTGTTCAACCCTTTGTGCAGCAAAGAACCTTTTTCTTTCTGCAATTGTCTCCACTAAAAATCTAGCTTGCTCATCAATAGAAAACTGCTCTCTTTCTTTTTTCTTGAAGTCTTGCAACTAACAGAGCATCTACCTCTATTGTTGCTTGAACATTATCAAATTCTGCAATCAAAGCGGAATTAGATGCTTCTTCTTGTGCAGCTCTTTCTCTTAGCATTCTTTCTAGTTCAGCCTTTTCTTCTTCATGTAATCTTATAGCCAGCCCTTCATCCATCTGAATCTGAGCCTTTTTCTTTTGGTAGGTGGTTTGTTTCTGATTTGTTCAACCCTTTGTGCAGCAAAGAACCTTTTTCTTTCTGTAATTTTCTCCACTAAAAATCTAGCTTGCTCATCAATAGAAAACTACTCTCTTTCTTTTTCTTGAAGTCTTGCAGCTAACAGAGCATCTGCCTCCATTCTTGCTTGAACATTATCAAATTCTGCAATCAAAGCGACATTAGATGCTTATTCTTGTGCAGCTCTTTCTATTTGCATCTTTCATTCAAGCCTTTTTCTTCTTCATGTAATCTTATAGCCAGCTCTTCATCCATCTGAATCTGAGCCTTTCTTGGGTTCTTTGAAGGCTTTTCAGGCTCCACCATAAGTGCTTTGCCTTATCTTTGGATGAAGGTTGTGTTGTTGGTTGCTGGAGTTGACCTTCTTCCTGGTTCTCTTCAACATCAGAAAACACTAAGGTGTTCTTGTCTTGTGAATCCTAATAGCCTCAAGGTAAACAGCAATAGTTTTATCATCTCATCTTCAAAAATATCCTCCAACGACTTGTAAAATGATCAACAGTCACTAACATTTGAAAGTCCACAGCAGCACTACATCAATTACTACAGTATTAACTGTATCCCAACTGGTGAGGGAGGATGTTGGTGGGGGGAAGCTAGGGAGTTCTTCCCCAGTTTTAGCATCACCTTCAACATTCCTCCAGTGCATTACCACATCAACTTAGTAAAGTCCACTAACATCAAACATTGGTTTGGTCTTGTCCCTTGTCCTCCCCTGTTTGATACATACACCCAAACCAAACTCTTTCTCTTGGAGTACTAGTGACAACCCGTGATTTGAGCAGTAGTTTATACTTAGAAATGGCTAAGTGTCCATTTTGTATGTTTTCTTTGCGTGCTATGTGTTCTATCGTATGTGAAGTGGTTTACATATGTCCATGAAGTCATTTTTAGAAGGTAAATGATATCCTTATTTTTGTTGCATATGAGTTTGGTGTTAGTATTCTATTTGTTCCCTGGGGTGATAATGGAAATGAAAGACGTAATTGCAAATGCATTTGCGTATGTCAATTCTTGGTTTTTAAGAGTTAAGCTATTATAAGAAGTGTAAGTATTGAAAGGAAGCAATGTGATGAAATATGGAAGTTTGCAAGTAAACATTCCATAAATAGAAAAGTGAAAATGTGAAATGAAAAGTTTATTTTTAGAAATTCTATAAGGTGGCGTTTATGTAAAAAGGGTTACTCAAATTAGCTTAGGTTTTTTATGAAAATTTAAGGTAATGAAGGTAATTAGTTAATTATTAATAAAATAAAAAAAATATATAAAATATGTTTACATAAGGGGGGCCGATCGGTTTTGGGTTTTCATGGGCTTAGGAAGTTTTATTTGTTTTGTCAAATTGTATTTAGGAAAGGATAAGGATGCTTTAGGGTTAAATACCATTAAACCTAGTCATTCCCTTCCCCTTCCCCTCTTTTGGTCGTTCATATGCAGCCCCAAAACCCTAAGGAAGTCGATTTTCATGATTGATCCAAGAAACCGCAAGAACTTGTTGTTTAGGTGCTAGCATTCAAGGTAAGTGTATTCATCCTAGTTAGATTTATGTATTCATGTAACATAATCATTGATGGATCATTAGGGTTTTAAAAATCTGTAATTAATGATGTAATTAATGGGTTTTAAACATTAAAAATCATTTTTAGGGTTTAATTAGGGTTTAGATGTGAATGATTAGGGTTTATCATGTTAAATTCGTAACTGGAATCTGATCAGAATTTTAGGTCACCTTGCGGGAGTCATAACTCGGTCATACGGATAGCTTTTATTGATTTTCTTGAGCCTAAAATTAACTACAGAGAGTCTACTTTCCAACCCCGTTGGTTTCATGAATTAAAAGTCAGTGAAAGTCAGTCAAATAATTTTTACAAGATTCGTTGTCAAAACTGTGATTTCGGGACAGATTTGGGTCTGATTTCGGGATGTTAAACCCCTACTTAAAATTCGAATTAAGGTTAGCCAAAACACAAAAGTCAAGTTCTATATGTCTATTAACTCCCACGTGAAAATTAGCCTCTGAATAGTAGTCTAAGTATGGTTAATAAGTCCAAACTTTTTAGTGCGCGTGCAGGTCCGAATTGGGACTGTTTTGAAGTTTGATTTTCTTAGGAGTACTTGTGCATGTAAATGGCTTTTGGGAATCAAATGGTAGTTAGAGAACACATAAAGGAACATAGATGATTTTTGGTATAATTTATAAAGGTCATCAAGTAAGGTTTTTAAGTTAGTCAAGACACACTAAAATTCTGCATTTTTGAATAAATTGTAGTTAACTAATGTAACATGTTAATGAGGAGGTTAAGGTTGGGCATGGTGTCGGGGTGACCCATGATGGTTAATCAAACCCTTAGACATCCATCATATGAGTGTTACATGGACATAAGCATTTGGCTTAGTCGCGTGTAACACGATTGTGTTTGTATTGTGTAGCTTGTGTTGATATTGTTTGGAAGCTGCTTGTGCATCAGGTAAGTTTCATAGCCCCTCTTTTCTTATTATTTATTAGGGGTGAAAATTATGCAAAGTGTTTGGAAATGTTTTGATTACTGTGATAATGCGTTGTCAAAGATGCATGGACTATACGTGACTATTGTATGTTATGTGCTACATGTTTTGTGATGTGATATTGAGAATTGCGAACTAAGTCAGGGGGATTACCTGTGGGTATCCATGGCCTGCTTAGTGGATGGTACTGTGGCCTAGCGAGCAAGAAGGTTACTTTGGGAGTATCTATGGCCTGGGCTAAGAGGGTAACCACAAGGTCGTTGGTACGATATGAGAACCCGTCCTTGTGTCATGGTTGCTGGATAATTTGGATTGATTGGATAGGCATGTTAGCCTGTATGATAGTTCATTTATTGTCCTGCAATCTTTTCTTTATTATCACAGTAATTTACAGTTCGATTTGATTATCGTGTCTTAAAACCTATGACTCTCGCCAACATTATGTTGACATTTTTAAGCATCATTTTTAGGTAATCGTCTTGAGGATAATGAAGTTAAAAAGAGTGGCTAGTGAGACCGTAGGCTTGCATGCAGAGTCTATCTCCTAGAGTTTTTATTTTGGCATTTGTATTGTTTGATACTTGGTTGTTTAGACTTTTGGATTATGTTTCCTTGTGGTATGACTTTGCTATTGTAATGCAAGACTCCTTTATCTTGTATTAGATATTGTCATGACACATTGTGCCTCATTAGTTTATCTATTTCATTTAGTTCTCTCTATTTTCGACACCATTGTGTTGTGATGATATCCATGATGTTACGCCTCTTGTTTCCGCCTAGGCGGGGTGCGACATGTACCAATCTTTAAGAGTTTCATCCCTGGAGTTCTTGCCCTTAGCTTCTTTTCTAATTTTCTGACCTTCTTTTTTAGCTTTTTGATCACTAAACATTAAGCAGTCTTTGATTGTTCCAAGGCAAGAACCCTGTTTGACAAGTTTGTATAAATAGCCATCAATTCATTTATGTTAGGTCTACCCTCATCACTTCCAGGTGTGTGACCTCCTGAGAGAGGTGAATCATGGGGTGTTGGTGGTACAAAATCCGTCAAATCATCTTGTTTAATTCTTTCCTCATCACTTCCAGGTGTGTTACCTCCTGGGAGAGGTGAATCATAGGAATGTTTAGATGCCCTCTCAGACCGAGTCTGAGCAATGACACCCCCATGGCTTCTTGGCACCTGGGTCTGTCACCTAAACTAATTTCCTGAGAAAGAGGATCATTAGACATTGCCGTGGATTGGGTCTTAGATATGTTACCACTAGCCTGTGCTGCATCTAAGCTAGCAGCAGTAGTGGTAGCCCTCACCACTCTGTCATCCCACTCCTTAAAGACAGCCTCATCTGCTACATTTGGTATAGGCACACTAGTCTGAGGAAACTGAGTGTCCTCTTGTAAGGCTTGCCTAGGTGATTGAGTATTTTGGGGTGATGATGATTCAGTAACAGGGATTTGTTCTTCAATTCTGGGTTGAGCAGTAGAAGGTGCTGGTTGGGGTTCAGAGGGTTGACCTGAACCTTCACCCTCTACTACTGGTGGTGCCAACATTGATGCAAACAATGGAGTAACTCTTCCTGAAAAATCTTTTCCTTTTCTTTTCATGTTAGTGAAAACCTTTTTAGTATGTGCAGGTGTTTGATAAACATCATTAAAAGGTTCTGCAAGAGTAATCTGATTATTCAAAAAGAGTTGTAAAAACCTTGGATACATTAAAAATTTCTTTGTATTGGTATCCAAGTTCCTTAACATACCATCAAAAATTAGTTTAGAAAAGTTAAACGTTTGACCATTAGCTAAACAAATGACTGCAGATGCTATATTAGTGGAAATTCATTCCAAAAAATAGATTTTGAACTTAAGCAATGTAGAATGGTATGTATGATGTACTTTCACTGAGGGGAGAAAGAGTTTCTAGAAAAGTAAGTTGTTTAGAATCACTCTCATATACCCCATCAAATGCAAGGTTTTCAAAATAGCTCATTTGTTTAGACAAGTAAAACCCATCCTCATCATTACAGTGAAATCACTCCTCACTGATGAATTTTGTATTACTATTTGTCTTTCATCAACTTGAGGCCTTGAATTTGCTTCACAACATTGATTGGTTTGAGATGTGGCATTATTCCAAACTGTTCCATATAAAAGCATAGATCGTAAGAGTTACAGTTAAGGCATAGTGTACAGAGCTAGCAGTAAGAAAGTCCATTATCTCATGAAAATCAACGTTCCCTTCTAATTTCTCTAAGCAGGCGACCATGTTGTGTTGATCAACAAACTTCAAACCCGCCATAGATGATTAATTGATGAGCATTTATTGATTCGGTAGAATAATATGAGAAGTGGGTTTGTAAAATTGAGAGCCGTTTCGTATTCTGAAGAGTATTAGAATGGATCTATGTATCGAGTACGCTTATAGGTAAAAAGGAAACCTATAATAGTAGGAAACTATTTACCGACCAAGAATTTTGCTCAGCAGTTATAACTCCAACGGTAACAAGCAGCACTAACTTTGGCCTAGCAGTACTAACTTTTGCCTATCAGTACTAACTTTTGCCTAGCAATACCAAATCCTGTCAAGCAGCATTAACTTTACAACCACTAGTTTTAACTCTAAATTCATCACTAATACTATCTTCAAACCACACCAATCATACATCTTCAGAGATTAAGTAATCCAATGCTAGCAATCAAAAAGTTAAACCTGCTAACATCAAATGCCTTTGTGAGAAGATCAGCAACATTGTGATCTGTATGTATCTTAATTACTTGAATGAGCCTCTTCTCATAAGAATCTCTGATGAAATGGTACCTTATTTCAATGTGCTTGGTTTTAGGCAGAAACAACTGCTTGGCTGGATTCCTCACAGTACAAATGGTGCTTTCATTATCAATGTGAATCTTGGTGTTCATGAAATTAAACCCATAATCAAGCATTTGATTTTGAATCCACAAAACCTGTCTATAGCAATTAGCAGTAGCAACATACTTTGCTTCAGTAGTGGAGTTGGAAACTATAGTTTGCTTTTTACATTGCCATGAAATCAACCTTTTACCAAGAAATTGACAACCTCGCATTATGGGAGTTTCCCTGTCAAGGCTAGCTCCCACACATAAATACCTATAGCCAAAAAGGCTTCCAAGTTCAAATAGGTGAATCTCTAGGATACCAAAGGCCCAATTTAGGCTGACCTTTCAAGTATCTAAAGATCCTCTTCACTGTATGAAGATGTGAGACTTTAGGAGTAACTTGGAACCTTGCACAAGAATAAACAACAAACATCAGGCCTAAAAGCTATCAAGTACATCAATGATCCAATCATTGATCTGTATAAATGGACATCCACATCCTTAGCTTCTTCATCCTTGATCAATGTCTTGTTAGTCTCTATTGGAGTACTTGTTATCTTTACAGTGGCAAAATCAAACTTCTTCAATATATCAGCCACATACTTGTCTTGGTTGATGAAGATTCCATCATCTTTTTGCTTTACTTGTAACCCTAAGAAGAAAGTGAGCTCCCCCATAGAACTCATCTGGAATCTCTTGTGCATCATCTGCTCAAACTCAACACATAAAGACTTCTTTGTAGACCCAAAGATGATGTCATCAACATACCAACTTGCACTAATAGAAATCACATTTGTCCTTGCTTATGAATAAAGTCTTATCTATAGTGCCTCTTCTAAATCTATTTTCCAATAAGTAGGCAGACAAGGTCTCATACCAGGCTCTAAGAGCTTGATGTAGACCATATAAAGATTTTTCTACCTTATAAACTTTATCAAGGAATTGTGGATCTTCAAAACCAGGAGGTTGGCACACATACACCTCCTCTTCAATGGTACCATATAAAAAGGCACTCTTCACATCCATCTGGTACACAATAAACCCCATAAATGATGCATAGGCAAAAAATAACCTAATTGCTTCTATCCTAGCAACAGGAGCAAAAACCTCATCATAATCAATTCCTTCTTCTTGGGTGTAACCTTGTGCCACCAGTCTTGCCTTGTTTCTAACTACAATTCCTCTCTCATCTTTCTTGTTTCTAAAGACCCATTTGGTTCTAATGGCCCTCTTGCCATTAGGTAGATCAACCAATGTCCAAACCTTCTACAATTTAAACTGTAGCAACTCCTCTTGCATTGCTTCTATCCAGCTTAGATCATCCAAAGCTTGAATCACCTTCTTGGGTTCTTTTTGAGAGAGAAAACAGGCAAATAAGCAGTTTTGATAATCTTTATGATTTGTTCTTCTCTGCTTATTAATGTAACTTACCAAAGCATGTTCTTTAGAAATCTTGGTCATCCTCCTTGTTTGAGTAGCTGAATTTATGTCTCCATGAATCCTAGTCTTTAGGATGATCCTTTTGTAATTTTGTTTGTGGGAATAGGATTGCATCAAGGTTGTTTTCAAGTTGTTAAGGTCAGCCTTTGCACCCTCATCTTCATAATCATATGCACCACTAAAGATATCAGTATTTAGAAGATCAGCAGTATCCTCCAAATCAGGCATAAGAGGTTCAGTTGGAAGATCATCAGCATTATTAAAAATTTACCCAGCAGCACTAACAGTAGAAACTTTGTTAGTGCTGGTAGCATAACCTTCCTTCTGTTGAACAAGCAAATTATCCAATTCAGCTCTAAAATCTTGCACATTCTGGTCACCTTCTTTATTTGAAGCTCCCACTTCCTCTCGTGACCATATCTTCCACCCTCATTGCTGGATTTTTATCATTAGCCTTTTTACCAGCAATCTTCAGCATCATGCATCCTTTGAGCTCTGTGGACTATCATAAAGTAATGGTAGCAGAATATATTGTTGAGTAGGTACTGCATCAACATTATCCTTGATACCTGCATTCTTATTAGTTTAATTTCCTGCAGTAACTGGCTCATAATTCATAGTGTTTGTTAGTAAATCAATATCAAAGAGCCAATCTGGTCCACTCCCTATAACATTGGGTTTGTTTTCAAGAAAGTTTATGTGCAGATTCTCCTATACTTTCCTAGTTCTAGTGTTAAATACCCTAAAAGCCTTGCAATATATAAAGTATCCAACAAAGAATCCCTCATCAGCCTTCTTATCAAATTTGCCTACGGTATCTAAGGTATTAAGAATAGTCACAAGACACCTAAAAGGTCTCATAAAACTCTCATAAAACTTATACTATGTAGTCTACCATGTAATAGTTCATAAGGTGTCTTGTTGTGAGGCTTGGTCACTAGAACCCTATTCTGAACGTAACAAGCAGTGCTAACTGCTTCAGCCTAAAATGTAGTAGGTAATAATGAATCTGCTAGCATAGTCCTAGCTGCCTCTATTAGTGTCCTACTCCTTCTTTCAGCAACTTCATTTTTTTGTAGAGTTCTGGCAACACTAAACTCCCTCTTAATCCCTTTCATCCCATAGTTATGATTCATGTCATTATTCTTAAACTCAGTTCCATTGTCACATCTGATGATTTTAACCTTATGATTTATTTGGTTTTCTATGCCAGTAATAAAAGTTTTAAGGATCCCACTAGTCTCGTCCTTAGTTTCCAAAAAGAAAACCCAACTAAACCTACTATAGTCATCAGTAACAACAAGATGTATAGGCCATTAGAACAAAGTTTTGTGATCTTCTTCAACTGAAAGCTCCAATCATAACCACCAATACCCATCTTTGAACAACCAAGACAGTTAGTATTAGATTTGTCGCTTGTTGCATTTCCTTCTTGATCATCCTGATTCTATTCCTACTCTGATTCTTGGTGTCCCAGCATTCTCTGGCAAAATGACCTCTCCTATGGCAGTTGTAGCATTCAACCTTTGTCCTGCCAAATCCAACAATCTCTTTGCTATTTAAATCCAACTTCCTTCCTGTTTTGTTTATGAACCTCTTAACTCTCATGGTAAGCATTGCTACTTGCCATTTGAGATCCATTTCTTCAAGATCATTAGCGTCAATCTGTTCTAAATCTTCATTGTCCAATTGTGAGGCATTAGATTGATTAGCAAAGAAGGAAAACATAACATCATCCCAGCATAAGATACAGTAGAAGCTCATACCCTTAGAACTAGCAGGTCAAGAAACACTATGAGCAGTAAACTATTTCATTAGTGCTGCTGAGTATCAGAGGAAACCAAAGGCCCATTCTGGAATCTTGAGATTGATTTGATTGGCATTTGATCTCCGATTCATACACCTTCATATTATTATACAAATCATCTATGCTTATTGTATCTAGATCAGATTTGTTTCTCAAGATTAAAGCAATAAATACTGATATCCATAACACTACAGTTGTTGTGGACGAAATCCTAACTAGATTTGGGGTGTTGTACTTAGTATTGATGATGAACCCCAGTAGGGTTATTGAAATAAATGTCGAGAACTATGAGTTACTACTGCTAGGGTTTTCGTCTTGCTTAAAGTTTTAAATATTTGAGTGTGATGTTGTCGTGATGGTGGTCCTGGATTTAATGTACACTCGTTCTTATCATTATATCAATGTTGTGGTTATGATTCGCAACATGTAAATGAAGTTAGTACTGCTAGCAGCATTAACACTTAGTACTGCTCGATCATGAAGTTAGTACTGCTAGCAGGTTAAGTGATGGCGGCTTAGTTTTAGTTGATGTTGTTGAGGATTGTTCATGAGATTAATAGGATTGTTTGTGTGTATAAGAGTGAGAAGAAGATTTCTAAGGTTAAAGAGTTTAAGAGTTTTAAAGGGTATCTGAATACGAGTTGGGATCTGTTATGATGTGAAAACCTTAATTTTTAAGGTTTGGGTTCATTCCCATAATAACTTGTATGTTTTGGTGCGATCTCATTGGCTGCTTTATGTTTATTAACCTTATGTTTATGGTTTCATTCTTCCTCCTCCCTAATCGATGGTAATGTATGAAGGGTGTTCATTATGATGGGATTGGTATTGAAAGTCTACTTAGTGTTGCCAGTATATGAGAATAGTAGTAATCCTAAGAGTCGTTGCTTCATGGTTTTGCTGATATATATTGTTGTTATTAGTGTAAGATATGCTGCTATAAAAGTATCCGTTTTGAAGTTGTGCTTGTGCTTCAATTTCTAAGCGTATATGAGAATTTTGTGGAACTTGTTATGGATACCATTGGTTGGCTGGTTCGTTATGGTTTCTGAGCTTAAAACTGGGTATAAAGGTATATACATCTATTCCTTTTTAGCCTTCGATGGTGATTGAAAAGTTTATTGAAGTGGTTATCATGTTAATACTGTTTGGAAGTTACTACTGCTTCATACATGGTTGCTACTATTCGATAAAAGTTAATACTGCTAGTTAGTAGTTAATACTGCTAGGGTATTTTTACTACTGCTCAACCATTAGTGTTGCTCTTCATTGTTACTACTGCTTGGTATCGATTACTACTGTTAGTCATTTTTAGTGCTGCTCTTCATGGATGGTACTACATGGTATTCGTTACTACTGTTGGTTAGTTATTCGTACAGTTCTTATGGTTGATTCTATTACTTTTGGTCATGAGATGGTTAACATATTGGTTTCAGGGGAAGAATATGATAAAGTGTTTAACCATTTGGATATGTTAAATGCACCATTTGAGGGGAAGGTTTTCACTTGTGCAAAACAAGTTAAACCTTATTACTACTGCTAAGTCATTATTACTACTGCTAGTTTAAGTTTCTACTGCTTGAATTCATTATTCTTATTGTGCGTCATGGAGGGTAATTTGAGACATTGGAAAGCTTGGATTAGAAGTTTAATATATGGTTTGTAGTTGTAAAGATCAAAGTTGCATATGTTCACAGTCCCCTAATGGATAATGACAAAAAGGGGAAGATGTTACAGAGATGATATGATATGATTTGCAACTTATTAAGTGTGGTGGCATGGCATGGAACAAGAATTGAAGGTAAGTATTCTCGTTCTTTAATGTGTAATGCAACAATGCTCTTAAGTGAGCATGTCTAGTTAGCAGATTTATCATAAATGATGAAATCCTTTTTCAACTAGAATTGACTATTCTCTAGCATTAGTTGTACACAAACAACATTATGCCTTATATAATTCGTAAACATTTATTTTAATAGTCATTAAAAACCACCTCTCAATTCAATTAGAAACTAATTGCTATCCAGTCATCTAAACCTCTAATTAGATATTGTGTTGATAGCTCATCTGCTCTCAAGTCAACAGTAACAACCAGTCTCATACATAATATAAGATATACTTTGTTAAAAACACAAGGTTTCCATCCATGTAACAAATTATCTCAAGTGAAATATACCATTTAAGACTTGCTTCAATGATATATTGCATTGTGTTAGACTTAATTTACCACATATTGTTTATTTAATAAACATTCATTCCAAGGTCGTTCGTTTTATTTCCTAAATTCCCAAGTGAAGTGTCATTTCAATCTTAAGGATTAACATCTAGCTTAGATGAAATGATACCTTCATTACGTTATACAACATATGAATTTTGGAAAAACATAATGCTCCCACTTGATGTCAGGTGTACTCTGGAGTTATCTTAATCAGAAATCATATTGTAATTAAACTTAAGATTTTAGCTCCTAGATGCATGATCTAATCCACACTTGGATTCTTTTATATCTTGTATCCTTGTTCCAACAATTTATAATACGGTCTAAATATATAACGATAATAAAATTCCTAAACTACCCTTGAGTACAAAGACGTAAGAAAAAAAACCACACAAAAAAATTCTACGAAAGAAACCGATAAGTTGAATACCTCGTCGTTTTCCCAAAGACTTTTATGAAAATTGATACCTCGTTTGTTATTTTGGACAATGACTTGAATTGTTTTGAACAGTTGTTTTTCTAAATCCTAATAGTGAGCAAATTAAGGGACAATTAAACCTAACTTTAATAACGGGAAATTAAACTTGAACTAAAAACGCAAATCGGGAATCCTAAACGGGACCTAAAAACCCTAAATTATCAAAATTATGTCCTAAAATGATCTTTTTGGTTTTTATAAGATTTAATTGACTAAAAAGCTAGGGCAAAGAAAACTAGACCAAAAACGAAAGAGTTTTAAGCTAAAAATCACTAAAAATATGAACGGGATTCAATCCCGTTCTTTAAAAAACAAGATTTTGCAATTTTAACCCTACGAATGCAAATCTAATTTTCCTAGGTTCTAAATGTTAAAAGAAAATTTTCTAAAAAAAATTATATTTTTTTGACTTTTTTATAATTTTTTATGAATTAAAAACGATTTAAAGGAAAATTAAATATAAAAAATACTAAACGTTTTATAAAAAATCTGAAAAAATTCTAAAAAATTGCTTAAACTATGACAATCCTAAGAAAAATAAGCTAGGCAAAACAGCTTATCAAAATAAGCTGTTAAAAATCAAAACGTGCTTATAAGCTTAATGGGCCAAAAAGTGGATATAGGAATAATACATGCAAAATAGGACGGATGACTAATGTACACAATGGATTATTGGTTAGGTTAAAAAAAAAACCCCCTTGTGTTGATGGTGGTAGAGGTCCCGGGTTCGAGCCTTGCTCACCCGGGGCTTCCCACTGTCCCAAGTGTTTTTGTTTTTGCCATTTTTTAATAACTTTTTAGAACACTTAAAACTGAGAAACTTTTTACAAAAGTACCTTTTTATAAACTACAAATAAGCACTAGAATAAGCACTTAAGATGACAGAATAAGCTTAACTCTTAATTCCAAATCACAATAACTGTTTGGTCTTTTAAAGCACTAATAAGCAATCCTAAAAGTGAAATAAGCTATCACAGATATTCAACTATACCTAATAAGCATAAGCAGCAAAAATTAAGCAAGAACTTCAGTATATAAATAAGCTGAAACAGACAGATTACTTAAAAGCTATAAAACATAAAAATTTTACTCTAAGATGCAAATAAACTACAAAAAGCCAAACCCTAGAGAATAAGCTAAAATAATGGGCTTAAAACTAAAATTATAAGCAAATATCAAGGACCTAAATAACTAGAAATTAAGCAGATAAGCACAAATAAGCCAAATAGCACTTAAGCCAAAAAACTGGCAATCAAACAGCCCAAAGGACCACTTTTGGGCTTAAAAATAAGCACCAAGATGGATCCTTATGGGAATAAGGACTATATGGGCTGAAAGCTTGAACAATAAGCTTTAATAATCAGCAAATAGAAAACATTTTGAAACACAGATAAGCCATTAAAAAGCTTAATGAAAAAGCCATTTGTTCATTCACAACACTTAGAAAATTATTTTGAAATTTTTACAAATCCTACTTTTTGAGCTTAAAATTAAGCAAGTAACAAGATCCTTATGAACTTTTAAGCTAAAAACAGATGAAGATTTTACCTAAATAAGCAAGTAGCAATAATCAAAATCCATTTTGAAAGAAAGAATAAGCCACAATAAGCCAATCAAAAAGCTGTTTTTAGCTTAGACTTCAACTCTTAGCAATTTCTATGACAGATTTTTGCACAAACTCAAACAACAATTGCAGACTTAAACCCTACTACTCTACTGCATTGCAATACTAAAAACAAATCTAACACAACACTTCAAAACAGGTTTTGACAGCTTAATCAAATGAGCTATATGAAAAATTCTTTTGAAACACAGTTTTGAAAACCTAGTAGAAAAACTTAAAAACTCACTCCTAGCTTTTAAGACCTTTTGAAAACAGCTTGAATCAACTAACAAGAGCTTGTCAAAATCCACCAAATGACCCAAGAGGTTTTTAAACCTATTTTGACCCGTTTGACACACTGTCCCAAACACCCCTTTAAATGTCTCAAACGATAACAATTTTTTTAGCTTATATTTTTTGAAATATTAAGGAACAGATCCTTAATTCCAAATATGAAAACAATTAGCAGACCTTAATAACATATATCAACACAAAATAAGCAGAATCAATAACAAACTTACTTATGCTACTTATTTTTGGTTTTTCTCGACATTTTAAGATCAAATTATGAAAACTAAAGGATTTTAAACTACAAATACAACAAAATAAAGCATAAATCCACTATAAAAGCACAAAATAAGCTACCTAACCAACAATAAGCAGAAATTAAGCAAATTAATGCTACTAAAGATTTAAAGCTTTAAAAAGGTAAAATAAGACTTACATAAGCATCTGCACTAAACAAGGCTATAAAAGCTCTTTTGAGCTATCAACAAGCTCCATCTTATCCTAAGATAAGCTGGTGGGGTCCTGAAAGCCCTTCCATTACTGGCTTTCCTTCCTTAATAAGCTATGGTATATTTTGATTGTGGATTTGAGTAATAAAAGCTCAACTAAGCTTTTGACAGCTTAGTTGAGTAAAATTTTAGCTTATGAGTAGCCTTGAGCTTATGAAAAAGTATTAGAGCTTATGAACAGTAGATTAGAGCTTTTGGGAATTTAAGAGCATAATAAGCAAAATAACCAAATTTTATAAAGTATCCTAAAGATTCATTGATTTAATAGCTGAATACAATACTTTGAAAAAATATATTACACATACCGAATAAAATATACATATAATTGAAAAAAACCAAAGCTAAAACAAAACATAAATAAGCTACTAAAAACTACCCTACTAAAAAAATAGAATCTGTGAGTGGAGACGAAATTCCCAGGTCTCCAAGTAGGTTTAGACGCTCCTTCTGATCCACACCCTTCATGATCCTTGCCAAGCATTGGCTCTTTAATCTTCAGACCGTTTGAGTCATTAAGTGCAGCCCAAACGGATTGCCAGCGTGGCAATCCGTGTGTCAGAGGCTTTGTGCTTCTTTAACAAAGGATTTAGTGTACTTTTTTCGTTCCTTGTGTGTTTCTTGTAAGCCCGCGTGTCATTCCTTTGAGGGTCTTGGCCAATCAAAGCTAGGATGACGTATTTTCTTGCCTGAGAATGGCACATATACTTGGAATATCAATAGCCAATTACATTTGAGCTTTACCCCTTTGATTTTGATGCAGGGTAAATTGAAGGAGATGATGAACAGTAAAACAAGTTTTCCCGTGCCTTTTCTTTCCTTTTTATAGCTTTGTTTGACCCTGAGGCTTGGGTTGTTGACTTGGGCCCGGTGTAAAAAGGATTAGGCCTGAGTATATGGTTTTGTTATAATGATAAAAGGGTTTAACGACCGTTAGTTTCTTTATAAAAGAGGACTAACGATGTTAGGGTTTTTAGGGCTTTTGATGAATTTGGTTTAACATTAAGGCTCATTTGGGTATTTTGAGGGTTTTGGCATTTTGTGAGTTGACCATTGTTGACCAAGGGTTGACTTTTGATGACCTTTTACTAGAAACTTCCGGCTCTTGTGTACTCTATCCGTTTTTGTGTCCGTGTTTGTCCGGTTTTGACCATTTTCTTGTGATTTTTGCATATTCGTACCTACACATCACAAATGATAAAACAAGCAATATACAAGCATAATTTGCACAATTTGTTCATTTAAAGGCAATTTTTGGTATAAAAAGGATATGTGATTTCTCATTATGTTATACAACATATGAATTTTGTAAAAACATAATGCTCCCACTCGATGTCAGGTGTACTCTAGAGTTATCTTAATTTAATCAGAAATCATATTGTAATTAAACATAGATTTCAGTCTCCTAGGATCATGATCTAATCCACACTTGGGTTTTCTTTTATCATGTATCCTTTAAATAACGATCTTTAAACTCATAATCTTTTAAATTACACACCGTTCCTCCGGCAAAAAAGTAATCATAAAGAAAAGAGTTATATAACTAATTGTCATATTGAAAAGATATACTCATAACCCTTTTTGGATTAACACATCGTCCTCCGCCAGGTAATCATAAAGGAAAGAGTAATGATCTTTAATTTTTGCCATAAAGTCAATTCAAGAAACCATGTATGACAATTAGGTATCTTTATAATAATTAATGCGGAGAAAAGCAAGAATTAATCAATATCAATTTCTGAGTAAGATTTAAAACTCTTATCATCAGTCAGCATTAAATATATGTATAATCTTATCCTTATGAGCCTTTCTTCAAAAGAAACTCATTCTAACCTTACATTTTACTGTTTGGTGAAAGATCAATCAAGCTAAAACATTGATTGCCTTTTTAAAAGGAAATGCATCAGGTCATTCAAATTATAAGATATTTATCAGATTCAAGATGGTAAAAAATATTCATCTTATATTATTAGTAAGTTTAATAGACCCATCTAACTTATATTCCTCGCATTGATATAAAAAATCACTCTATATGAGAGGCATCCTTACGATTTAAGAATATGAGTTACATTTATACTGAGGTGTGACATTTTCCATGTTTAACCCTTAGTATGACATCAGCAAGTGAATTCAGTAGGTTATGTATTTTGTTCTTGAATATCTTCAATATTTATAGATACTCCCACTTACTTTTGTAAGAAGAGATGCTCCTCTAAATACTAAGTATTAAAGCAACAATAAATTGTTCTTAATTGGGACAACAAAATACATTTTACAGTTCTCATCTCTACTTGTTAATATATGCTACCATAAATATTAAACAAATTTTAGAACTTTAATCAAGACATAATGGGATTCATCCCAATCCATAAATAGATAATGTCTTGAATACCTTCTAGGTTGGAACTATATTGAGTGTATCTATGGCACACGCAAATTCTAACCTTGATAGATTTTGGAGGTAGAACAATTAAAGTCATCAGAAATCAAACAACGTAAATATAGTTTGTTTCAGCACATTAGACATACCATAAAAATGTGGTATTCTATGAGTACTGGAATTGTGAGACTACATCAGAATTCCTTAGATAACTTAATTCTCTTTAGGTCAAATACTTACTATTTAGGTCGAGCTAAATTAAATACAAAGTATTTTAAAACCAAGTGCATGTTATAACGTATATTTATTTGACTAGTACAATAACTCTATGTTCATGTATTTCAAGAAAACAGAACATGTCAAGTATACGTTACAAGACTTGAATAATTCAAGGACCTCATGTTTATGTGTTAACAAGACATAACAAATTTACTACTTACTTTATGTTATGAGTCATTGATAAATTCAAGGACTTTATATCACGTCTTAACAGAAAAAAAATAATATGAGTAGTAAATAAAATAGTTATAAAAACGATCAAAACTCTTGAGCTCAATAGTAATTACAAGTTAATTTCAAACTTCATAATTATGATTTTATAATCGAACAATAATTATTTTGACTAAAACATATAATCAATGAGTTGAAGTAGCTATATATTATATCTTGATATTTAAATATAATAGGGCAACAAACATCGTGTGTGTTTAAGTCCTAGTAGATTTATTAGCTTTCTTACCTTGCGGTCAAGAGAAAAACCAATAATATCATATTGTTATATGTTGTTCCTTGCACACACTTAAGATTTCTCCCACTTGTGTACGGGACAACATGATCTAAAACAATACGACAAGCGCTCGATTGTATAAACAATATGATAGTGTCATAGATATTACAAGTAGATTTCAAACCATAACATTTAATAAGGAATTGTGGATTATTATTCTATAGATAACGTTTCAGAAAGAAACATCAGAAAGGAAACGGTGTATATATATAAAATAAAATGCAATTTTCCTTAAACTATGGTCATTCATATTCGGAAAGTAATGAATTATTTCAAAGCGAGCTAGAAATAATATGGGCAACTAACAAAGAAATATATCTTGTAGCTCCCACTAAAATTGACAACATTAGATGAATGTAATTCCAGTAATAAAACGCAAACTCTCACTGGATTTGTCAACATTATAAGTGTTACATTACCAGTAGAAAGCAAATAGCGATTTATTTACTTTCCTACTCTTTTAGAATGCCTACAAGTAACAATGTACTTAGGTATTGAACTGAGTATATGAATTTCTACTTATGTAGATGAGGGACTAGCCATTCATGCTTTCATTAACTTGAATATTTTAGCATGCAATTCCTCCTTTATCGTCTGCATGGCCACAAGGGTATTTAGCACTTTAAGGAATAATTTGAGTCCAAGAAAATATACCTAGAAGACCTGCTAGCAATTTTCTTTACTCATTGCGGTTTAAACTCATACATCGTGACAAGTGCAAGATGTCATTATTTGGTAGCTATAGACAAAATGTTCTCTAGTTACACAAATATTTTTATCTTTCAAAGATTTCATAACCGAAAGAGGGTAATTAAAGATTTAAAAAGTGAGTTTAAATATAATTGATAATAATTCAATTATAACTCTATCTTATTCTTGTCAACCAATAAGAAGAGATAGGAGTAAGTCTCACTCTTCTTACCAGGAAAAGAGACTATGTTTGTCTTCTATGAGAAAACAAACTTTCGTTTACGAATTATGTTGCAATAATTAATCAGAACATAGAAAGTTCAATTTAGTTTTTTCGATAATTAAATTCTTAATAGAATTAACTACCCAATTAATTTACTAATTAAGACTAAGATCCAACTTAACCTCCTACTTGGCAGCAAAGGTCTGACCAATACGAAGACAAGTAGGGCAAGAGGTAAGTGACGAGCGTTAATTGCATTTAATGCAAATTTTAGATTTATGGTACCGGTCTAGACATTAGTAAACACGTAATAATGTCAAGAGCATGTTTAGTTCTCATCTTATTCCTCAAGCACGAGGTCTGACCAAGACTTCTGGATTTAAGTCGACCAAGCAAGAACTTGCAAAAATAGTTAGAGGTCTGACCAGAGCAGCTAAACCAACGGCACGTGTTCTTGGTTGGGTGGCATTGACTTAAAATTTTCAAAGGGGTATGCACATAAATGTGTTAAAGAACGTATACAAAGAGGCATGCAAAATAACTTTGTATCACTGATTTTAAAAACCTTTTAATAATGACACTATAGTAACATGCCATGTTTCACGGTAACTCCAATCGATCGTACAAAGAAGCAGAGAATCTGGTCAGCGCGAAGCGTATTAAAAACTTGAGTTCTTTAGGAGTGTTGACCACTACCGCCTTAAACTTCTCTTATAGTTTGTTCTAGTGGATGTGCCGTACTTCTCATGAGTCCATAGCGTCCAGTTTTTAATCTTGAAATCAAGTTTCAGATTTTGTAGTCTTATTAATTTTCTCAAAAATCAAATTTTGCACGAAACAAATAATAGGTCACAATGAGCATGTATTTAAACATGTAATTAATAGACTAGTTTTAATATCATCTTTCTTTAGGTATTAGTCCGTATTACATACATATTAGGTGTGTATACGAGTAATCAAGTAAAAATATCTATCTATCCTTATAAAAGATTCAGCCCTTACCCTTAATTTTAATGGGGCTTGTGTTCATTAATGTTCAGTCTCACGCCACACAGCCATATTACAAAACCGATGTAGCACACACAAAAAAAAGTTCCAGTCATCTAAGTTTTTATTGTTCGACATTCATTTCATCAATTACATCATAATCATCATATGATTATGCAGTTAAAGAATCCTTAAAGAATACAAACCACCGTTGCCGTTAAAGACTTTACAACTACTGTCCTGCCTTAATTGTTCTTCATTGTTTATGCAGTTACACAAGACCCTATGAGAATTCAAAACAAGCATAACCTTAACGGATTCCAATTACACAACCTCCCTCCTTCTCCCTCCTCTCTCTCCACACGTAGTTAATTATGTAAGTTTATTGATTTGCTTTTTTTTCTTTCAAGTTGATTAATTTTTCTCTGTTGTATGACTGTGTTGGGCAAAATCAAGTGTGTTTGTTTTTAGCTTCTATTTAAGGCTACAATGATCTATAAAACTTTGCTGTGGGATGTATGTTTTTGATTTCAAGAAACGGGCTAAGAACAAAAATGGCAGCAAACAATGAGTTTAGATACTGGGATTCCGAGTAGTGTTAGGGAAGCATAACTTATGGTCTAAAGTGGAACGTTTGGGTTGGTGTATTAAAGTAGAATTAGAAGTACATATTATTGTTCGATGCTAGACTTATTTAGGATTTTATAGAATACGGTTAAAGGACATGATGCTTATGTGCTTGATTCTTGCTTGAAACTAGCTTATTCTTAGTAAGTTTGACATCACTTTGAAGTTTATCGACAATGAACGCTTGGACAGTAGTCACGATACCGTAAAAAAGATAAGTCCAATGACAGGTTTAGTTGAGGACTTAAGATAATGATCTTACAAATTGGCACAACCTGAAACATAAAAGCGGGTGTAATAGCTAAGCATTTTATTAATAAACTATCAGGATTTATATATAATATGCAGTAGTCTTTTAAATATTGCAAAATATTTATCCAAAAGTTATAACAAAAAATAAGATGACTGCCAACCATTTGTGTGGTGCTTTTGTAATGCATACTCATTTGACGCATTAATACTTAATACTTAAAATTAATCTATTTGAAGTCGAACAAATAATATTATGTTGGTTTGTGTTGCAGGTTTGCGTGGCCACGTGACCTTTGTTATGTTAGGTAGGTACCTGCACCTGGACAGAAAGACCCTATGAAGCTTCACTGTTCCCTGGGATTGGCTTTGGGCATTGACTGGAAAAGGGTGGAGTTTGAAATGGTATTATCACTATACATCTCTGTAATCATTCCTAAATTCAATCCCCTCACATTTGATTCACAATAATCTTCACAGGAAAATCAGGTAGGGATTATTTGTTTCTGGGAGGTGCTTCCTTTTCCATCAAGGTTAGGCTAATATCAATGTACATGATTTTGGTAAAACGGGTTGCTGTATGTTTTGTGTTGATATATGTATATTCTGCTTTATGAAAGTGTTGTGTGCCATTAGATATTTTCTGTTTTTGTCCAACTATTTATGTCTTTAGATAATTATGAGTTGTTGCATCTTAATTATCATTCAGAATATCTAAACCTCAGTTATTGCAGATAATTGATTATTCCAGTCCTTTCTCAGGTATGATAAAATTTTAAATCTTTGTTATTCATTTTTTGGGTAAATATATCAGGATATCAATCAAACATTATTCAATTTCTAAAACATGTAGAGTTAAACTTGCTATTTTGATGTTTGTTTGATGAATATCATGATTGTTAGATGGCTGATCTAAACATATAAGTATATGATTGTTATATATATATATATTGATTTCTTATATAGGTAAGTTTTTATGTTTCTACTTGGGCTTTTGATTGATCATTAGAGGTGATTAAACGGGTGTGGTTGGTAATCGGTTAAAATGGATAATTACAGTTGCAACACTTCAAGAACTAATTACTCCATCGGTTGAAAGTAACTTTCTTTATGTACTATTACAGGAGCGGTGGAGTATACTACTAAGTTTTGGTGATCTGTGGAAAAATACACTGAAGATATTGTTTCTCTTGAGACATGGAGGTCATTGGATTTGGTTGTTTTTGAAGCAGACTTGGTGCATTCATAGATGAATGGGGTTGATCCTACAACTCATGCTAGCGTAAGTGATATTTGTTGTCAAGCTCAGACCTATTGTTGATTTATTCGAATCTTTGAGTCTGTTCATGGTGGTCTCGGGTACCCTTTTGTCCGGTTCCACACTCGCAAATCTGAGCCAAACGCGGATCTGTCTATGACCCGACCCCCATTTTCAAATCTGCAGGGGATGAACCACTCAATGAGCCTGAGATAATTGATGGGGTTGTAAAATCTTTGCAAGTAAGCTACATTACTTTATGCACATATGTTACTGATGAAAATGATGTCGAAAACATACCATCACGCATTCACACCCTTGATCATATTCGTATAATTCAATATTTATGTTCTACGGCTATTTGGATTGTTGAAGTAGGAAAGTGTCAGATAACGATAAAGTTAATTATGCTGGAACTATGTGATGCATCATACATCATTCCATTTTGGTTGGTTTACATCAATGTACACCTTTAACCGTTACTATATTTTTTTACTGTTGAAGAAAGTTATGTGCAACATAAGTGTGTCTACTCTGAAACTGTTGATGGACTACCAGGTTTGTGCTTCTTTATTATTTCTAAGTTTATATTAGTATTCACTCAAATTAAAATATCTTAATCATCGCAATGATTATTTTGTAGGTCTTTTATTAACATTGGCTGGATTAAAGAGAAGGACCAACTTCATAATGAAATGAAAGCTGGAAGTGTTTTTCAAGGAATACGTGAAGTTGTTATTACGTTTCGCCACACATACAAGTTTGAAATTCGTCAACCTCTTTTACGATCTTTCCTAACCCACTTAATCACATAAAGGAGGAAGTTCACCATGACTCTCTTTCTTTGGAGGAAGAACACCATGGCAATATACGAATCACAATTGCTCATGGATTCAGCTGATCTATGGTAATAATGTGACTCATCTTTGTAAATAATTGCATTACTTTGTAGTTCTGCGTTTTAAGAATAGCCAAAGTAAAAAAAGTGTTGGAACAAGGAAACGAAGTTATGCTTGCATTAGTTAATTTTTATTGTTTACTTGATTCGTCTTATTAACACATACAAACACAATCACTATGATGTTCAAAGTACACAAATATCTTTAATATCAAAATTCGCCAACGCCACACAAGTAAACAATAAGAACACGATCACAAAAAATAAAACACAATCAACATAAGCCTTAAAAACTTCACACAATCATTGGCCAATTGATCCGTCCAAATCAATACATATAATATATATATAATATATATATAATATATAATATAAGTAATAATAAGGATAGAAACAATTATAGTATAGTATAGTATTACCGTCGGGTTCAAGAAAAAAAAACGCTTTTAACCAAAGCGATATCTCAAAAACCTTACGGGTCGTTTCCTCGACGAGAGATGAATGGAAATCTACGTTCAAGTTGAAAATCGAGCTTGAATAGCATAAAAGTTTTTGGTTTGGTTTTCTAAATCTACTTAAAAGGAAAGCATATAAAAGGAAAGCTAAACTTTTGGTTTTAACTAATTTTTTTATACTAAAAATTAAACTAATATTTAAAACTATAAGATTATACTAAAAATGATCTAAAAATATAAATGACTAAAATGCTTGCTAAGTGACGTGAAATGTTTATTAGGTGCGGGCTTATGTTCAACAACTTAAATGACAAGTAAAATAAAATGCTTGTTAATAAATGACAAGAAATTAAATTGCAATAAAAGTAAATGATGGAATGTAAATCGAAAAGACAATACTTTTAACTAAATATTTAAAAAAAAATCTTTTTTAAACCCGCACCTAAATTCCAAATCACTAATCACTTGACAAGCACTAATAAATCTACTCACTACTCATAATGAAATAAAAACTAAACATTTTAAAAATAAATCTACACTAAGCATGGCAAAAATCAAATAGGCAAACATAAAATAAAACAATAAAATAAAACTACACTAATTAATTGAAAAAGGAATAGAAAATTACTTGTTTACGTTTAATTTTACATTGAATGTTTTTATATTTTGTGATTATCAAAACGTAAAGATGTGAAAAATATTAATACTGTTTTTAGGCATTATTTATATCAACAGACTACCTCCATCAGACTGACACCAGAATGAATCATTGACGTCAAGATTCACCCTAATACAAAGCCTGCAGTAATCACTGTTTATAGGGGCACTAATAAACAGAACTTTAAAGTTCACAATCCCTTTAAGTTTGGTGACTGATCCGTCCGAATCAACACGTATAAAATATATAATATAATATATAGATACGTAATAATAAGGATAGGCCAATAATAGTATAGTATAGTATTTCCGTCGGGTTCAAGAAAGTCACTTTTAACCAAAGCAATTTCAAAAACCTTCCGGGTCGTTTCCTCGGCGAGAGGTGAATGGAAATCTAAGTTCGAGTTGTAATTCGAGCTTGAATAGCATAAAAGTTTTTGGTTTGGTTTTCTAAATCTACTAAAAAGGAAAGCATAAAAAACAAGAAAGCTAAACTTTAAGTTTTAAAACTATTTTTAAACTAATATTAAAAACTTACAAGATTATACTAAAAGTGATCTAAAAATATAAATGACTAAAATGCATGCTAAGTGACGTGAAATGTTTATTAGGTGCGGGCTTATGTTCAACAACTTAAATGACAAGTAAAATAAAATGCTTGTTAATAAATGACAAGAAATTAAATTGCAATAAAAGTAAATGACGGAATGTAAATCGAAAAGACAATACTTTTAACTAAATATATATTTTTTTAAAAATCTTTTTAAACCCGCACCTAAATTCCAATTCACTAATCACTTGACAAGCACTAATAAATCTACTCACTACTCATAATGAAAATTAACATATCTTTTAATGACTAAAATAAATCTACACTAAGCATGGCAAAAATTAAATCAATATTATAAAATAATAAAATAAAACTACACTAATTAATTGAAAAAGGAATAGAAAATGAACCGAATTGGAGAGCCGCAATTAAACGATTATCACCCGATTTATTTAACTAAAACAACTAATTAAAGTCGGTCTAGCTAAATAAACCCTTAAGCTCCTCGCCTCATGAGTTGGCCGGAACCAAAAATTACAACACAAGAACAAACTGTTAACTAACATTAATTACCTCAGTTCCACATTTAGTAATTTACTAGTCTGTTTAAGGCCCATGTACACAAACAAATTGCAAGTCCTAGAGTAAAATGTCATGCCAGATCAACATCAAATTTATGCTTAATTAAGAAATCAAATTCAAATAACTCAAATTCAAATGTGGTCTAACTTTACGAAATTAGCGCAGACCCATATGTAAACCACTCGAACCCCAAAACAAGTTCACAAGCCCAATTTAAATTCTCCAAATCAAACGCAAGGAAATGAGTACAAGATTAAAATGTGTCACGTAATAAGCTTAAACAATTAATCTACTTAAACATTTAACATGAATAAGCCAACTAGCAAATTAAAATTCGATCCAGGCAATATAAGCTCCCTTAAATCAAATAAGCTAAATAGAAGCTTATTCAAACAGAAAATAGAAGCTTTTAATTAAACAAAAACGGGATAAGCTCAAAAATAAGCTAGATCAAAACTTATTTCATCTTATTTTTCGAAAAAGTGCTTAAAAACTTTTTGAAAAATGAATCGAATGAGCTTAAAAACTTTTAGGAATCATTTTCTTAATATTTAAGAACTTTTGAGAATGATAAGATGAGGAAATAAGCTCGAAAATTTAGCTTATGAAATAAGCACATGATAACAAATAATACCGAGAGATTAAGCTAACAAAGAAACAAAATGAAATCTATAAGCAACTTTAAACCCAATTTATTACATCAACTTATTAAGTTCTTCAAATGAGAAAGGTACAATAAGCATAAAATATAAAAATAAGCAATTACAACTTGAAAGATAAGCTAAAATCCTAAAGTTCAAAACCCAAAAAAAATGAAGGGAACGTCCTGCTCTTTTTATGTTGAGAGGGGGTAGAATTTGTAAATTTGGACCGAATCATTTGGAAATAATTGGCCAATCATTGGCTTGATAACCATGTCACACGGATCGCCAAGTTATGAAGTTTTGATCCACTGGTGAAAATGCTTCCACGTATAAATTTTTTTTAGCTTTATCCTTACGCAGCAACTTCCACTGTTGGATCATTCCATTGCAACTTGAAATATAGAGATGTTCCATTGCATAGCCACGTGTAGCATTTCCATTTGCCAATTCCTTTATTAGTGGAATGGCACATGCCATTTCTTGAATTAATTTTGCCTCATGTGAGGCTTACGTCACCATCATCACTCATATATATTAAGTTTTAATTTGTTGGGCTTATTTTTGAGCTCATGCAATAATGGGCTAGCCCGACCTATAAAATAGGTCACGGGCTGACCCAATAAAATCCGAGGGCACCGTTGAACTCGTCTTCTCGCGCTCATTCCATTCTCGTGCTCGGTTTTGTCCGGTTTTATCTTTATTTTTGTCCTTTTCTTGATATCCGTAGCTGCACATACATAAACACAAAACAAGCATATATTTTCCATTTTAATTTATGTTTTTAGTCTTTTGGGTTCGTTTTTCAAGGTAAAAGATATGTATAAAATAGCGAATACCAGTGACTTTGGAGTTACTGAATTGGATGAAGTAGGTCCCATCAATCAGAGTAAGATGAACAGGATTGTTAGTGACTTGATGACATCCTTGAGTAAAAGATATGAAAGACTGAAGAAGATCCTTGAAGAACTTGGAATTCAGTGAGCTCTTCATGCCCCTGCTCCTGAACAAGCCTCCTCACAACTCTTAGGAAGGAAAAGAAAGATCATAGATTTGGAGCCTGAGATCTGCATTCCTAGATTGGAATGTAATAGGAGTCTTCCTGAGGGTGTCCAGTTTGTTAACAATATGGTGATTGAAGAACCTGAATATGGGATGTTCTTTATTGATTTTGTTGGTGATAAGGCCTTTCAAAGAATGAGTGACGTCCATAAAGTAGATGTTGAGACCCTACTGACTTACCTTGTGATGGCCTCAACCATCACTACTCCTAAAAACCAAAGGTTCTGCCTAAAGCTGAGGAAGTTGAGTAGAGATCACCCTGATCAATAAAAGTTAAAGTCAAAGAGTGTGAAGTTGGAAGCTGTGGGATACAAATTGGACTTAGTCCTTATGTAATGTTTTTATTATATTTTGTAATAGATTGGTAAGACAATGTAATCGTCAATTAATGAAGTACTTTTAGTTACAAGTATCCATTACTTACTTTCTAGACTCAGTGTAAGAAGAAGTTGTATTTACTCACTTACATTGAAAACACATAGGCTATATTTATATCCTAAGTGTTAGATAACCTTTAACATTCCAATGTCATTGAGTGAATAGTCACTCAGTGAGTTACCTTTAAGAGCTCCTGAGTTTAAAAGAAAGACTCAACCATTTTGTGAGGTGGTTTTTAGTGAATGAAGTACCTGGGCCAAAAGAGAAGGTAATGGGTTCAGTGAGTTGTGGCAATAGACTCACTGAGCCCCATACGATCTCCAACAACTAGAAGACCCTGAAGACAAGAGCCTGAAGAATAGACTGCATAGTTTGAAAATAGATAAGTCTAAGCTCTTATCTACTTGAACTCAAACTATCCTGAATAGAGTATAAAGACAAGGTCAGTGTCATTAATGACCTTTGAAAGTGTGTTTGTCTCATACTTAGATTAGAAGTTTAATAGGCATGTACTAACCAATCAA
>BQNB010080237.1:2940-22315 GCA_026074375.1 Tanacetum coccineum
GTCACAACCGGGGTACATCTCCTCGTTGGCACTGGCATATAACTCTTCAAACTCGTTACGTGTAGCTTGAGTCGGTTCGTTACTTGTCTCGCCAATATATCCTTGAGTTGGCTCATTGTGTTCATTATTCGGAGGAATATAGCTAAGATCATTAAGTAACGTTGTCATGTCACTCATCTGAGGTTGTCTTGTGTTATCTATTACTGGCGGTGGCAGAGGAAGATCCGATTCACCGTGGTGAACCCATAATGTGGTCTGAAAGGTGTTTGATGGATACCCACAATATTGTTCGACAAGACTTGCATTGACATCTTATTTTCCCGGCACTATTTACTAACGTCTTGCAATGATCGACGAATTTTTCAAGACCGATATAAAATGCTTGTTTATGACGCTCTAAAAGTGTCCAACTCTTATCATCGATTACCATAACTGCGTTTTATCGATACATTTAGTTATTATATGCAACTTAATTAAACACATTCAACTGAGGAATACGAGATGTTTTGTTCACCTAATGCAACTATGGAAGGCAATCCTAACCCACTCTTTGAATTATTCGTCTCATATATGAATACGTATAACCAATTTACTATTTGAGAAAATTTCGGCAGCATTTCCCCTCAACTCCCCAAATATGTGTTTAAATACATATTCGTAGGATAAAAGAGAAACACTGTCGAAATCATCTCAAATAGTAAACCAATTATACGCATTCATATCCTAAATGAGACAAAACATTCAAAAAGCAGTCCCAAACAGGGGACTTTCTGAAATTAATTTCTATTAAATTAATTTCGGACGGGTTTTCTATAGGATGATTAAATTCAGACGGGGATTTTCCGAATTTAATCAATAAAATCCTAAAACATTCCTAAAGGGTTCAATAAAATAAATGCCAAACGCATATCCATTTATATCATATAAAAACATACATTTAAATCAAATAAGCTGTTTTTAAACAGCTTTTTAAAATAAGTTGTTCTTAAACAGCTTATAGCTTATTTCAACTTATTTCAGCATATATGAGCTTATTGTATTAATAACCACCCCGGAGACATGTCAAACTATAAACATACATAATTTTAACGCAATTCACCTAATAATAACTATAAACTAACAAAATTTAAACAATAAACATTCCCCGGCGACATGTCACTCGGGATACCAAAAGGAGAAATTAAAAATATAACATACATTCGGTGTATTCGGCCTATTGTCGGCTCGGCTGTGGACTCGGCTACCAACCGCCAAACAAAAAAAAATTAACACATTTTTATAATTAACACCAAATTATACCAAACCTTATCATAATTAAAAAAATTAAAACAAAAATTACAATGGTGGACTCAGCTAGTGTTACAAGAGGCCACCACCAACAATTATAGGGATAGAAAAAGAAGTATAAGAATTATCATTTAGAGGGTTTAAAAAATAATTATGGTTTAGAGGAGGAGGAGGTGGTGGCGATATTAATTATGCTCGTGTGCTTGTGTAAGGAGGTGGTGAGTGGTGGTGGGTTATGTGGTGAGTAGTGGTGGTGGTGGTGGGTTATGTGGTGGTGGTGCCGAAGGTGGTGGTGGGTGAGAGGTGGTGGTGATGCTGTTAGAATCGCTTAGGAGTAGTTTTTTTTATGTTTTACATTTTGGGATGAGTCTGTAAACTCAGATCAGGTTTTAGTACCAGATTTATCCCCGGCGACATGTCGCCGGGGAAACTACAATTTTGTCCTTTAGCGGAAAATGGCGACATAACAAAAATATTAGAGGGTTTTTTTGCAAAAATAAAAAGAGGTTTCCCCGGCGACATGTCGCCGGGGAAAGTGTTATTAAAAAATTGTAAAGTTTTATTAATATATCACAAATATATCAAAACTATATTTATTAAAAAACTAGAGTTTTTAATAATTAATATTTAAAAAATATATTATTTAAAATTAATTTTTATAAAATATATAATTATTATTTACAATTATTTTTTATAAAATATATAATCGGTTCGTTTCGGCTGGGTCGGTCCGGTTTCTCGGTTCGTTCCGGTCGGTTCGTATATAATTATTATTTAAAATTATTTTTTATAAAATATATAATTATTATTTACAATTATTTTTATAAAATATATAATCGGTTCGTTTCGGCTGGGTCGGTCCGGTTTCTCGGTTCGTTCCGGTCGGTTCGTATATAATTATTATTTAAAATATATAATCGTTGTACATTAGATGTTCAACGGATGAGTCGATATGTTATCGTTGTACATTAGATGTTTAACGGATGAGTCAATATGCTATCGTTACACATTAGATGTTCATCGGCTCAATTATAACGATGATAGTCATAACAAAGGTAGCAAAACTACTTAGAAATCACCCATAAGTAGCTAGAACATGATAAGTAAGTGTCTCAATCTCCGGTGAATTATTTCCTTCTTGATCTTCCTCTTCGCGATGATTCTCTGCTATCGTTACACATTAGATGTCCAACGGATGAGTCGATATGCTATCGTTGTACATTAGATGTTCAACGGATGAGTCGATATGTTATCGTTGTACATTAGATGTTCAACGGACGAGTCGATATGGTATGGTTATACATTAGACGTTCAACGGAGGAGTCGATATGTTATCGTTACACATTAGATGTTCAACGGATGAGTCGATATGTTATCGTTGTACATTAGATGTTCAACGGATGAGTCAATATGGTATCGGTGTACATTAGATGTCTAACGGACGAGTCGATATGGTATGGTTATACATTAGACGTTCAACGGAAGAGTCGATATGGTATGGTTATACATTAGACGTTCAACGGACGAGTCGATATGGTATGGTTATACATTAGACGTTCAACGGAGGAGTCGATATGGTATGGTTATACATTAGACGTTCAACGGACGAGTCGATATGGTATGGTTATACATTAGACGTTCAACGGACGAGTCGATATGTTATGGTTATACATTAGACGTTCAACGGACGAGTCGATATGGTATGGTTATACATTAGACGTTCAACGGACGAGTCGATATGGTATGGTTATACATTAGACGTTCAACGGACGAGTCGATATGTTATGGTTATACATTAGACGTTCAACGGACGAGTCGATATGGTATGGTTATACATTAGACGTTACTCCCGCCAAAAACTTCCGACCGCCAATTACTCCCGCCAAAAACTTCCGCCAATTACTCCCGCCAAATACTCCCGTCAAAAACTCCTGCCAAAAACTCCCGCCAAAAACTCCCGCCAAGTCTGGATAGCTCAGCTCTTATCCTCACAACCACTAACACATTACACACTCTTATCATCACACAAACTAATGTATAGAACCAACCACTTATCCTCACTTTAACCACACAAACTCAGATGCAGCGATACAATCCTTTTAGGTGTACTTGTGGAAAGGGAAATATAATCTTAAGAACATCGTGTCAGCCTGATACCTTCGGTTTACAATATTATGCATGTCCTCGTTCAAAGGTGAAAATCATACGTTTCTTATTTATGTAATTATATAAATAATCTGGTTGTTAAAAATACATTTATTATGATTTTATTACTATGTAACAGCCAGGAACAAAAAATTATGGATGTGGATATTTTGATTGGAAAGACGCATTTGATGAACGGTTGATGGTAAGCTCTTCTTCAACATCTGAAGGTTCTTCGGGACCTTACAGATCTGAACAACCACAACCAAGTTATTCTCCGGGACCTTACAGATCAGCACAACCACAATCAAGTTATTCTTCAGGACCTCACAGATCTGTACAACCACAACCAAGTTATTCATCAGGACCTTGTAGATCTGAACCAATAGAGTGCTCAAACTGTAAGGTCAAAGATCTTACGATTAACAGGCTCGAATCAAGAAACAGGGCATTGAAGGCAAGACTAAGGATGTTGGAGGCAAGACTGGAAATGGAAAGGAATCCTGAGGACCACGCATGTCAGTCGGGTGCAATACTCAATGAGCTTTTAGATGACATGGAGGACCTTCATATGGAGTAGTAGTTGTTGTTGTTTAATGTGTTGTTGTTTAATGTATTGTTGTTTAATGTGTTGTTGTTTAATGTGTTGTTGTCGTTGTTGTTGTTTTCGTTGATGTAGTAGTGGTTCTTGTAGATGTTGTTGCGGTTTAGAGTATTCGAATGTATTTTACTTCATGTAATTCATATGCAATTTGGTTTGGAGTAATACGTGTTTGTATGTATCTTTCGGGTATTGTTTTACTGATTGCTCAGATATTCACATGAATCTTTAATGCATTTTAGAGTTTAACAAAGTAGTTTCTTTAGCGGAATCCATAATTGATGAATTATTTTAACTACAAAAATAGGGCAGGCAGGGGTGTTGGTTCGCATTTGTTAAAATATATATATTTTAACTACAAAAATATTTTTGATAAATAGTGAAATATTAGTTTTGTAAATAAAATAATTTATATATTTTTAACATTAGTTTTTACACTAATATATAATTCTAAAACAAATAATTTTTAAAAATTAATTCATATATAAGTTTTTTTAAATAGATTTTTGGATTACAAATGCTATTTTTCTATAATTATTTTTTTATCATTTATGAATTTATAAAAAGTATTTTAATTTTTTATATATAATTTTATTACAATAATTTATAACTAATTTAAATCATTTTTAACTTATTTAATATTAATTTAATCATTTATTAATCATTTTTAATACTGATTTAAATCATTTTAATATATAAAAAACAATTAGGGTCGACATTGTCGACCCTAAATTCTTTAATAAATTGTTTAAATATTTATATATAATTTTAAATACATTTTATACATTAAATAATATATAAAGTCATATAAAAATTTTAGGGTCGACAAAATTATTTTGTTGACTTACCAGTTTTGTTGAATAATTGTGGCCCCATGCCTCATTTACCCTAATTTTTGCTCGACCCAAAACCCCCTTTTTGTTGTAATGTGGTTAAATTACCACCTCTACGCAGGGACGGAACCAGGGGGTGTCCCGGGGGGTCCCGGGACACGCATGGAATTTTGCGGCGTAGTGTTAATTTTTGTAAAAAACCTCGATTTTTCCTAACTGCGCACTTGGTCCCAAAAATTTGTGTTCCTCGTTTCGTATAATTTTTCGTAAATGTACCTGGTCCAATTGTGTCCTAGTTTCGTCCCCGCCTCTACAGTTGCTCACACAATCACGTCAAGCGAACACGCCAAGCTGTCTACACTTGACTTCACGAACCAAACACCACGTGTCAAACCGATTACCAAACACACCCTTGTGAGTCCTTTAGCTAATCAAAAACCAAGTAAAAACCCTAATTAGGGTTTCCACCGAAAACCAAATAAACCCTAATTCGGTTAGGGTTTAAACCGAACCGAAAAACCCCTAAAGTGGGTTTTGTGTATTGTCGAGCTAGGAAGAACACCAATCGAACACCGTGTGTTGATCTAGTAACGTCGAGCTAGGAGAACAAGTAAAATCAAGAACCCTAAAAGGGTTATTGATCGAATTCGGTTGAGGGAGGAAGAACCGAAAATCGCTAAAAAGGTTTTAGGGTTTTCGGTTGAGTTTTGGGAGGAGGAGAGAGCACCAAAAATTCTTGAGTGATTTAGGGATGTAATGAATGAAGAATGAGGTATGGGGTATGTGTTTATATAGGCATAAACCCAACCCTAATTCTTGTACAACAAAGAAACTTGTTTCCTTTTCCCCCTCAAACTCTATAACCGAACAAACACCCCCGTCTAGAACCCTACGGGATTCGGCCAAACAATAAACCCCTTGTGGTTCGGGTTTTGTCCAGTTTAGTCCCTTGGTTTTATATTTAATATACACGTTAAATTAGTTAAAAAAATTAACGTAATTAGCGATTATTTAAATATTTATATCGTGAAGTAATAAAACATATTCTTCGTGTATTAATGTGTATACCCCCAATAGGCTCACGTATTTCTAATCGTATAACATGCGGAATCAACTAACATATTTTAACAGCTCCCTCTTGGCAGTTGGAGTACCAGATTTACATTTATACCAACAATAGCAACGTCTAGCAACACACTTATTGTCATAAATCAGAAATACTTGAGATAAAGTTTCAAGAACAATCTCAGCTTTTAATGGTTATGTATTACTTGTAATTATCATCCATTTGTTACAGATACCGTTAAACCATGGATATGGATCCTAACTCATTCCATATAGTTTAACCATTTAGTTTCTTGTTATAGAAGTTAATTCGGATCTACCAAACGTAATCAAGAATCATCATAAATTACACTTTGGGTGCGGCCACACAATCATCTGATTAATTTTGGAGAGGCGCCATGGTATCATTCTACACATATCAAGTGGAGGAACAAATTCTTTGTTGACTACAAGTGTTGTAGATGCTGCTTCACATCACTTTCAAAAATAGCCTTTATAACTACCATGTTTAGGTTAGCGTTTGACTTATAATCAAAAAGTGATATCCACACATACAGAACTGGCTTGTATCTCAAGTCTAAGGATGACTTATTTAACCATTTTCGATATCTTACTCATAACAAGGATCCAAAAGTAAATTTTTGAAGGTTGGGGCGTCCAATATGTATCCCTTATGAATAACATGTGAGTTTGGTGGGAACAATCCACAGATTCAAAATGTATAACCAAACACTCACATTTGTCTTAATTTAACAATATCCCCATATTGTTAACCGACAATGGATAAATTTAGAATGATAAAACCATTCAATGATTAAACATGCAAATATATGACAACAATTATTATATGTATGAATAACAAATACCACGTATCTTCATTCATCAGAAAGTAAAAATTGTCTTACAATCCTAATTATCCAAATACTAAAATAGATATGCATGAAACTAATTAGCAAGTTGAAGTGCAATGTATCCAACATTCTCAACTTTTTCTTTACAAGACAGCTAAATAGTTATCTGAGTAATGATTCGATAAAATATATATACAATATAATATCAAATAGTGCAACAATACTCTTAGCTGAGCATATCTAGTTAGCAGATTTATCATAAATGATGAAATCCTACTTTAACTAGGATTGATTATTCTCTAGCATCATGTGTACTCAAACAACACTATGTCTTATATAATTCGTAAATATTTATTTAAATAGTCATCTAAATCACTCTCAATTAGATATTGTTGTTATCAGTCATCTAAACCCTCTCAATTAGATGATGTTGTTGTTAGCTCATCTTGCTATTGTGCAAAAGTAACAACCAGTCTCACACACAATATAATATATGTACATGATGAATCCTTAGTTAAAAGACACAAGGTTTCCATTTATATGTATTAAATTATCTCAAGTGAAATATATCATTTAAGACTTGCTCCAATGATATATTGCATTGTGTTGGACTTAATCTCCGCATATGTTTATTACATTAAACATTTATTCCTAGATCGTTTGTTTAATTCCTAAATTCCCAAGTGAAGTTCCATTCCAATCTCAAGTATTAACATCTAGCTTAGATGGAATGATGTCTTCAATATGTTACACAATATATGAATTTTAAAGAAAAAACATAGTGCTCCCACTTGATGTTAGGTGTACTCAGGAATTATCTTAATTTAATCAAAAATCAAATTGTAATTAAACTTAAGATTTCAGCTCCTAAATGCATGATCCAATCCACACTCGGATTCTATTATCTTGTATACTTTATAAAATTATTATAAACTCATAACCTTTTGATTACACACCATCCTTGCAAAAGGTAATCATAAAGAAAAGAGTTATAAAACTTAATTGTCATATTACAAATATAGACTCATAACCCTTTTTGATTAGACATCGTCCTTGCAAGGTAATCATTAAGGAAAGGGTTATGATCCTTAATTCGCCATATGTCAGATTCAAGAAAAGAAAACCTGTATGACAATTAGTTATCTTTATATAATTAATGCGTGTAGAAAAGAAAGATTTAATTATAGTTAATTGCTTAAGTAAGATTCAAAACTCTTATCATCAGTCAGGCATTAATATGTGGACAGTCTTGTCCTTATGAGCCTTTCTTCAAAAGAAAGTCATTCTCACCATTCAGTTTAACTGTTTGGTAAAAGTTCAATCAAGCTTAAAACATTGATTGCCTTTTAAGGACTGCATCTTGTTATTCATAATTCTAAGATATTTATCAGATCCAAGATGTGATAATTCATCTTATTAGTTAACAGGTTTGTTATGACCCTCTAACTTATATTCCTCAGCATTGATATAAAAATAGCACTCTATTGATGAGGCATCCTTACGCATTTATGAATGAGAGTTACATTATACTTTGGTTCGACATTTTCATGCTAAACCTTAGTATGACATCAATAAGTGAATTCAGAAGGTTATGTATTTTGTTCTTGAATATATTCAAGATTTATAAATACTCCCACTTACTTTTGTAAGAAGAGATACTTCTCTAAATACTAAGTATTTAAGCAACAATAAATTGTTCTTAAACGGGACAACAAAATATATTTTTTCAGTTCTCATCTCTAGTTTGTTAATAATATGCTTCATAAGATATTAACAAATTTCAGAACTGTAATCAAGACATAATGGGATTCGTCCTAATCCATAAATAGATAATGTCTTGAATACCTTCTAGGTTGGAACTACATTGAGTGTATCCATGACACACGCAAATTTCTATCCTAGATCGATTTTAAAGGTAGAGCAATTAAAGTTATCGAAAATCAAACAATATGAATATAGTTTTTTTCAACACATTAGACATACAATAATAAAGTGGTATTCTATGATTATTTGAATTGTGAGACTCCATCAGAATTCTCTAGATAGCTTAATTCTCATTGGATCAAATACTTACCAATTGGGTCGAGCCAAATTGAATACAAAGTATTTTAAACCAAATGCATGCTATAACGTATATTTTTTGAACAGTACAATAACTCTATGTTCATGTGTTTCAAGAAAACAGAACATGTCAAGTATACGTTACAAGTCATTGAATAATTCAAGGACCTTATTGTTTATGTGTTTACAATAAGACATAACAATTTTACTACTTACTTTATGTTATGAGTCATTGATAAATTCAAGGACTTTATAATTATGTCTTAACAAGAACATAATTACACTAACTAAAGTAATTATGAACGTAAACTCTTGAGTTTAATAGTAATTTCAAGTTAATTACATACTTCATAATTATGATTACATAATCGAACCATAATTATATTGACTAAAACATTTAGTCAATGTACTGAAGTAGCTTTATAATATATCTTGACACTTAAATGTAATAGGGCAACAAACATCATGCGTGTTTATGTCCTAGTAGAATTATTAGCTTTCTTACCTTGCGGTTAAGAGAAGCCAATAATCATATTGTTATATGTTGTTCCTTGCACACACTTAAGATTTCTCCCACTTGTGTATGGGACAACATTAATTATTGTAGACAAACAATACGACAAGCGCTCGAACCATAATGTTTAATAAGGAATTGTGGATTATTATTCTATAGATAACGTTTCGAAAAGCAACATCAAAAAGGCAACGTGTTATCTATAAAATAAAATGCAATTTTCCTTAAACTACGGTCGTTCACATTCGAAAAGTAATGAATTATTTTAAAGCAAGCTAGAAATAATAAGGGCAACTAATCAAAGAAATAAATCTTGTAGCTCCCACTGAACTTGACAACATTTAATGAATATATTTTCAGTAATAAAACGCAAAACTCCTACTGGATTTGTCAACATTGTAAGTGTTACATCACCAGTAGATAGAAATAGCAATTTATTTACTTTCTTACTCTCTTAGAATGCCTACAAGTAGCAATGTACTTAGGTATTGAACAGAGTATATGATGTTCTACTTATGTAGATGAGGGACTAGCCATTCATGCTTTCATTAACTTGAACATTTAGCATAAAATTCCTCCTTAATCGATTTGCGCACCCACAAGGATGTTTAGCACTATAAGGAATGAATTAAGTGCAAGAAAATATGCCTAGAAGACTTGCTAGTAATTTTCTTTACTCATTGTGGTTTAAACTCATACATCGTGACAAGTGTAAGATGTCATTATTTTGGTAGCTATAGAAAAAATGTACTCTAGTTACACTAAATATTTTATCTTTCAAAGATTTCATAATCGGAAAAGGGTAATGAAAGATTTAAAGTGAGTTTAAATATATTGAGGAAAAAATTCAATTATATCCCTATCTTATTCTTGTCAACCAATCAGAAGAGATAGGAGTAAGTCTCACTCTTCTTACCAGGAAAAGAGACTATGTTTGTCTTCTTAAGAAAACAAACTTTCGTTTATGAATTATGTTGCAATAACACTATTAATCAGAACATAGAAAGTTCAATTTTAGTATTTTCGATAATAAAATTCTTAAAAGAATTAACTATCCAATTAATTACTAATAAGACTAAGATCCAACTTGACCTCCTATTTATTACCGAAGGTCTGACCAGCGAATAAAAAAATGGGGCAAGAGATAAGCGATGAGCGTTAATTGCATTAGATGCAACTCTTAGATTTATGAGACTGATGACTTTAGTAAATCATATAATAATGTCATGTACATGTTTTGTCTCATCTTATGCCTCAGGTCCGAGGTCTGACCAGAGAGAAATTTTTTTGCATGGGTTGGAATGACCTTGAGGTCTGACCAGAGAAGCCAAACCAAATGCACGTGTTCTTAGTTTGGTTGGCATAGACTTAAAATTTCACATAGGGGTATACACATAAGTTTTATAAAAAAAATATGTGACAAAATCGTGTACAAAGAAGCATGCAAAACATCTTTGTAGCACAAGTTAAGAAAACGTTTTGTTAACTTTTAATATTAAAAACCTTTTTATGCGACATTGTAGCGATCATTTAGGTTCTCGGTAACTCCAATCGAACGCACAAAGAAGCAGAGAGAAGCTTATTAAAAACCTGAATTATTTAGGAATGTCCGCCTTAAACTTCTCTTATAGTTTGTTCTAGTGGATGAGTCGTACTTCTCATAGATCCATAATGTCTAGTTTTTAAATAAAAACAGGTTTCATAATTTAATGTCTAGTTAATTTTCTCAAAAAACAAGTTTTATACGAAACAAATAGCCGGTCACATTGAACATTTTATTCAGACGTGTAATTACTAGATCATATTTACATCATATTTCACTTTAAGTATTAGTCTGTATTTTATTTGTTTATGCGTGTAACAAGGAATCAAGTAAACAAATAAGCACATCAAATAGACTAAAACTAAAGATGACATTAGTAAACAAGTAAACATGTAAAATCCAAATTCTCTTGCGAGTCTTCCCAAATTGGAGAACTATAAGACCCTCACTAGGTTTTCATCTATGTGCCTAGATCGCCCCATTCATCATAAAAAGTGATTGAGTAGGTCTTATGGCCGGAAAAAGGAAACAAAAGCAAACTAAATATTTAAAAGATCTAGTTTCCAAAATAAAAGATTTATTACCATAAACAAAAATCAAGATCTTTTAGATATATAGTGTGATTTACTTTCTAAAATAATCATTAATTAAAAAGGAAACAAATCTACTAAATTAACAATTTAATTTTAATTCCTTTTTAACCTATATTAACAATTAATAATTTTCAAGATCTAGATCTACCATATTTTATTAGTTACGAGGCGTTCGAGCCCGTGCGTTGCACCGGGCTCTGTCTTTCTGTTAAATGGTAATTTTACTTCTATGAAGGAGGATATAAGTTGCACCGGGCAGTTGCAAGTAGCTTAACGCGTAGAGGACGCGGCGTTTATACCCGTGGGGCTTGTTTTTTGGAAAATTTTAAACTTTTGGAGGCGTTCCCATTGTAAAATGTACTGTATAGATTGTTCGGAGTTAAGTTATGGAGGGATGATTACACATATATATATGTTTGTTACTGTGATATAGTTTAGAACAATACATGATTAAATTCGCAAAACCACATTCGTGACTGAAATCATCTATTGAGACTCTCCATCTTATTTTTCTATGTATACAACCATATGAATAGGTTCACAACTTGATCAAAGAAAGTTGTGATAATGAACTGAATATGTTGTATTGGAATATATATCATTGCATTGTTTCTTAATCTTCCATGATTATGCACCGGGCTTAGTTTTGTTGGAAATCGAGGATTGGCATACTTCATAACTTCAAAACACTCTTTCTGAGTCTTGCAAAAATAATTTAATAATTTATGATGGCCAATAATTGTCTTAATATATTTGTAATTAGGACGTACATGATGATGTCTTTTTTATTGTAATCATATTAATATTAGTACGCGTTCAAAATTAGTAAACTTTCTAGCAAGTTTCCTCTTAATTACTTAATCAATAAAAATTTCAATCTTAGTTTTATTTTTTTTACCTCAAAGTTTCATACCCGTGCGTTGCACCGGGCTTGTTTTTTGGAAAAAAATTAAACTTTTACTTATGTGAACCATCATATAAGTTCATATATGTGTGTTGCTCATAGGTTAATTGAAACGTGCTGCGCAATATATGTTTAGCTAAATAGTTTTAAAATAAGTTGAGTTCTAGGCTTTTTATGTTGTAATCTCTTTAAGTTTAAAAGTTTTGGATCCATATGCGCCGAGTTTTATCAATTGTGTTTTTATAGAGGTTTATTTGTTATTCAGTGATAGCTACGTATTTTTTTGTTTAGAGACGATATTTGTTCACCAACAATATGTGCTACTTGTAGAATATACATTATTTGTTATCTCATATAACTACTGTGTGTTTTCCTCTTCACGGGTTTCGTGTGACCTTAGACAATTTAGTTTTTGAACATGATCCACACACTTGTACTTTGTTTTTGTAGTTGCAAATAAACTATTCACTGTTTATGGCTATTTTGAAAACATATCAATTGATAATACCATTGTAGAAGGAAAAAGGTTAATTTACCTGATTTTGATGGTGTGAAAACATTGAATTGCCAATATTTGCTAAAAAGGTAGAAAAATACAAAGAGTTTCAATTATACTTTAATATGGCGTTATATGCTACTCTTTGGGTCGTGTAAATATATTTTATCTATTCTTTTGAACTTAAAGTACATGTAAGTCAAAATGTATCTTCATTTACATATAATAATGAATTATTAAAACAGTGTACCACACATTAACAATTATTAAATAAATGAAGTTTTTTTTCTCTTAACCTAAAATGAACAGATCCACTACTCATATTTCCCCAATCTACTTACAATGGGTTCCTCACGAATCAAAATTGGATGTCTTATCCAGATTCCTTTTTTTCATAGCATGTCATCTCAATTTGAATTCAAACAATTAATGAATGGGGCATGCTTAATTGGATTTGTTACCCAGTTCCAGGGAATATGTTATGCAAGTTGAATCATTTTATGGTTGGACTGAATGGGGCATGCCTAATTGGTCGATTGCAAGCAACAATCGAAGATACGTTTCACAGGTTAGTACTTTATTCAAATCACATGTTTTTGTTTTTGTTTTTGTTTTTGTTTCTGTGTTTATGGTTTCATGCCTTCGATGAATTACAATGAAAGGAAAGAGATAAAGATTAACCTGAACTAATAATTGGAATCAAACATTCTGTGTGATTTTTGGTTCAGTTATGGCTCATGTTGTAGTTATAGAATCGTTAGGCGTACCTTGGCTTGCTATTTTCAATTTGACACCATTTTAAACCACTCCTTTGATTTCTGATTTCAGTTGAATTATTAGGAAAATCCAAGTGACTTAACATTTGCATAAAGATAGTGTAGGTGGATTTATTTTTGGTATTTTTTTAACATGATCTGAAGTTCGATATAATGCTTCTTAAACATGTCACAGTTAAGCCACATGACTGGATTACAGAGAATTTCTCCAATCTATTCGTCTTATTTTTCGGGTATAACGGGGCGATTGGGTTATTTATAGGGTCAAACTGAGTAATGGCTTATGTCAGGGTCTTGCCTCTATTATTCTGCTTAGATTTAAGGTCAAATGGGGCGTCGTTAGATTTAGTTATGGCATGTGGGTCAACTGCCAAAAGTAAAGTAAGTGTGAAGGGGTTCGTATTTAACTGAGAATGGCATAGTTAACCTGTTATAGGCATATAGTATTCATACTAATTTCATTACATATAGCCTAATTAGATATGATGCAAATCAGAGGGCTACATGGAAAATAGTAAGTGGATTTTATTGAAATAAGAAGGTGAGAACAAAACATTAGCCGGCCCATGATGCTCATACTTTAGTCCACAAAATTCTGACACAAAACATTGACCGGAGCACGACACCTATACCTAAGTTCACAACTCGTCCCTCTGAATCTTGTTCAATGTACCTTAAATTATGTGATAAGAAACGATTGTTATTGCGTGCAAGAGTCACTATTAAGTGAGAAATTTTATATTCTGTTATAAGGCCTAACCTTCTTTTCTTTTTTTGCTCAGATGTCTTGGATGGAGTATGCATCTGCGGGCCCCTCACCAGTTGCTTCATCGGGGTCCTGGAAACGGTGTTACTACCCTCCGGGGTGTCATCATCAGAAACCTCGGTCACCCCTCGTGCTCTGAAACTGCAACAACATTGGCTGGGAAGATAGTGTTGCAGGTGAAGCTTTTAAATTCCCCGTAATTATAGTACATATGAGATTTTATTTCAAACACATGTTTTGTATCATACAGATTTGTCAAAGCATGTGGCAACACCGGCGCGTCATCTTCAACCTGTACACGAAAACTTGTGAACAAACGAACAAACAATCAAACCAAATCTGCACACCCACCTCATCCAGCCCATCAAGCAATGCTTTGGCGCTTGACTTTGTTAACTCCGAAGCCGTCTCATCCCACGTCACAATCACGGTTTGGGCCGACTCATCTTTGACATCAACTTCAAGCCTAAACCTGATGTTGCATGGCAATAGAGCTTTAGTTGTAAGTATTGAAATTCATATCTATTTTGCCAAAATGAGGAAGGTATTATCACCTCGGTTTTGCGTAATTCACAGGCTTGCTGCAAGAATGCCACAATTTTCCATCATTCCAGGTCACACCCTTCTTGCACTTCCCTCTGCCACATGCAGGGTAGTACCACCAGTTGTTCTTTGTCCGAACATTGATGATTGTAGCTTCACATCGGATTATTCCAGCCTGCAAACCGATAACCGGTGAAAAAATTATGTACGGAAAATGTTATTACTTATTAAACCATGTGCACAGAGTAAAAAGGAAAATACATCCCCTCTTCTGTTTTGGCCTAAGGCTAGGAGTTCTTGAATGGTTCCATTATGTATATTAGACTCCGAAATAGGTAAACTTGTTCCGTTTCATTAACATCACTACAATTCATAATTCGAATCAGTACTTTATAACTTTGAACAAGTTCATGTTTCTATATGTATGATAATAAATACCTGATCTTGGATTTGAACTCTACAATTGCAGGGATTTCATCAATGTCTAAAATTAATTGTAGATGAACAACTGGACATTCCAAGCTGACCTAATGGGTTCAGTTGACGTATCTTTATACTTATCGTTGTAATATTTATGCTTTTGTGGGGAGGTAAAGCATTGGAGGTCTGATTTATAGATGACAGATTTGATGCTTTTGTAACTCCATCAAAACCTTCTGATATCCCCTATTAAAACTCCAAAACCTTTTGATATCCCCTATTAAGAGCTTATCTATTATACAGGTTTATGGGTACAACTATGGATGCATGGGGTATGCAGATGCTTATGAAGGAATTAAATTCAGTTTTATTTGTACAACAATTGAAGCTTGCAGATGCTATTTAAGGATTTTTTTTTTGTACACGCACTCACTGCATAAGGACTTAAATCCAGTTTTTTTGTACAATTGTCAAAGCTTGGGGTACTCCTCTTGAAGCCTCAAATTTAATGAGGAGGACCAAATCTTTATATATAATAGCTAGCAAGGATTTGCATAATCTTGGCTATATTTTACTAGTAAAATAAAAAGAAAATACTAACGCAGCAGATCAAGCATATGTTTTAACATTAGGCGTGTAAACTAGGCGTGAATATTAAAACTAAACGTTTAACCCATAATGCCAAAACGAGTTGGCTCGTGATGCCACTGTTGAGATTTAATTACTAGTTAACCAATTTAACTACGAGTACGCAGCGGATGGATCTAGTTTTAGTATATAGATTAACACATAAATTCAACAAGTAATTTACTAACTTTTTATTTATTGAGTTAAATCAATAACCTAACACCGGATCTTGATTTTGAAAACATAGTGGTTAAATTACCACCTCTACGGTTACTCACACAATCAAGTCAAGCGAACACGCCAAGTTGTCTAGACTTGACTTCACGAACCAAACACCAAGTGTCAAACCGATTACCAAAAGCACCCTTGTGAGTCCTTGAGCTAATAAAAAACCAAGCAAAAACCCTAATTAGCGTTTCCACCGAAAACCAAATAAACCCTAATTCGGTTAGGGTTTAAACCGAACCGAAAAACCCCTAAAGTGGGTTTTTTGTATTGTCGAGCTAGGAAGAACACCAATTGAACATCGTGTGTTGATCTAGTAACATCGAGCTAGGAGAACAAGTAAAATCAAGAACCCTAAAAGGGTTATTGATCGAATTCGGTTGAGGGTGGAAGAACCGAAAATCCCTAAAAGGGTTTTAGGGTTTTCGGTCTAGTTTTGGGAGGAGGAGAGAGCACCGAAAATTCTTGAGTGATTTAGGGATTGAATGAATGAAGAATGAGGTATGGGGTATGTGTTTATATAGGCATAAACCCAACCCAAATTCTTGTACAACAAGGAAACTTGTTTCCTTTTCCCCCTCCAACTCTATAACTAAACAAACACCCCCTTTTAGAACCCTAGGGGATTCGGCCAATCAATGGGCCCCTCGTGGTTCGGGTTTTGTCCAGTTTAGTCCATTGGTTTTATATTTAATATACACATTAAATTAGTTAAACAATTAACATAATTAACGACTATTTAAATATTTATATCGTGAAATAATAAAACGTATTCTTTGTGTATTTACGTGTGTACCCCCAATAGGCTCATGTATTTCTAATCGTATAACATGCGGATTAAACTACCATATTCCAACAAGCCATCAACATCTGAAAAAGACCCATCAACTCCAACACTAAAGTGCTTTTTTAATTCTGAAACTCAAAGCAACAAAACACGGAAATGAAAAGGAAAATCAACCAATTCTGAGAATAATAATGAAAAATATAAAGAAGATGATATAGGTACTTGCGCCAAAAGTTTGGGCAAACTTGAAGGGGGGAAGATAAGACCCAAAGTACAATATTGCGCTTTTGCTTTTTGATGAGCTAACTAAAAGATAGAAGTATAGTTCCTGTTCTTTTGTGGATCTTTGATATGCTTATGTTCCATCTAGACGTTCAACCAATTTAGTATGTTTTTGTGTCGGGTGCTGCATAGACTTTATGTAAATGTTATCGATCAAGTAGTATGAATTGCAATTGATGAATTATAATTTGGTGAAAGAGATGAAATATATTATTTATCAAACTTTGAAATACACTATCATTTATTAGCTTGATGAGGTAAAGACATACCCAAACACTCACCAAGCAGAAAATCAGACCAATAACGACTATACCGCATAGACTATATGTTATTTACCAATGCCATGTTGCAGACAGATGTGCATGTACCTCACAACCATGGTAGTGACAACTGATGAAATTTTCTAGAAAGCTTTTGTTAATATGTTATTTTTTATACTAAACCATAGTTAATTCTATTCTTTGGTAATTAGATTGTAGTTATGCCATGCTTATATTTGGCATGTGCAGCAAAAATGCTCTTATTCCAGGTCAACAAGCTGTAACAGTAAGTGATGCTTAATTAGCTACTCAAGGTTCACTCACGGGCTTCATTTTTAAATTTTTTAATTTGGATCCATGAGTTTACACTCTGGAATGTCAACATAATGTTGGGAATATAATCTTATGAACCGGAGCTCGGTTGACTTTACTTAAGGCTTGAGCTGCTTGATAGGAGCTCGAGTCAAGCCTTTTTAAGCTCCAGATCCAACTTTAATAATAGCTCGAGCTCGGGTCTTTTCATAAAAGTTTGACTCTTCGAATTCTTAACTAGCGATTATTTTTAGAGGTCGTTCTTTGTACTTTGTGTTGAATTTCTAAACGTACCCTTAGAGGTCCTTTTGTGTATTTTGTGTGATATATATTATGACGTCACGCCCCCGGACACGTATTTCGTCCAGGCCCTGTTTGGGGGTGTGACAGATACCTTGTTTAAGCCTTTGGGCTCGTGTTAGTTACTAGTTACATATGTGATACGCGTGACCTATTTTCAAGAATATTCTGAATGTAACTATATATACATGTTTTGAATTAATAATAATGTCAAGCAATTCAGTAATCTAATAGATGCATGCTTTAAAAAGTTGGAGACACTTGAAGAAGATGTTTCTAAATTGACAAGAATGGTAATGGAGAAAAATAAAGAAGATGTTGTTGGTGTTTGCTTTGAAAAGTTGGAGATGCTTGAAAAAGATGTTTGGTGATGCAGAAAAATTAAGAAGTTGTGGGATTTAACAAATTGGAGACACTTGAAGAAGATGTTTCTAAAATGAGGAAAATGATGATGGAGAAAAATAAAGACGATGATGTTCGTGCTTGCTTTGAGAAGTTAAAGATACTTAAAGAAGATGTTTCTAAATTGATGAGAATGATGATGGAGAAAAATAAAGAATATGAGATTGGTGCTTGCATTGAAAAGTTGGATAAAATGGGATGGCACCCGAAGAACCACTGTATGACACTGCACTATTGTTGTTTGGTCAAAGTGCCGATTACAAGAAACTTTGGTTGCACTTGAAGACGAAGAGTTGTGGGAAGTGGGTAAAAGGGAAAGTTTATGTTTGTGTCATCTCATGTTATGTTTCTGTTTGTTGATCTAGAATCTGTTTTGTCTAGAAGGTAAGCGAACCAGGTTGTTATCTTTTGGGTAAGAACCTTTAATATATGTCTACATGATGTATGATGTGCATTATTAATTTTTTGGTAAAAAGCTTCTTCTGTTTTGAATTATAAATTCAACAGCAAAAAAGATAGATGTTATTTTTCAGTTCGATTTATGAATTTGCAGTTATGCAATCAACTTTAATTTCACATCTCGATTGCTGTTATATGGGTTAACTTATAAGCATATAATACAACATTGTTTTAGCTGTTATTGTTGTATTATCAGGTTTACCAGAAGCTACGGGTTAGTTTTTCCTTTTTCATTTGGGGCAATTTCATATATATCTTTGCAAAACTCTTATATTACATCAATATCGTTACAAAATTTATAATTACATCAATATCATTTTAAA